>PVHY01016205.1:0-34276 GCA_004024945.1 Uropsilus gracilis | reverse complement strand
AGAGAAAGTCAAGCTTGAAAACTAACCCTTGAAAGCTGACTCTAGAACTAAAGCATTCTAGGGGGAGAAGAGACAGGGAAGGCGAGGTGGTGATGAGTAAGGACAAAGAGGGAAGAGGGCACAATGGACTATGGTGGTGAACTGTGGATGATTTGGTGGTGGGTTCCCTATGGTGCAGATATCTGATGGTAAGGATCCTTCTGTTACTTCAATTAAAAGAACAGGTTAACAATATTTTTAAAAGATCCATTTGTTACCATGAAATAAAAATACCATTTAAGCAAGTTCTCCTTAAACAGGATGACTTACAAGAAATTTCTCCAAAGTCAGTAATTTCAATTTGTTTTCTTCAGGAAGAAAATGAGCTCATGATGAAGGTTATGCTAAATAAATGGCTTTTATAAACTCATTAAGGACTAGAAACATTCAGCACAATTTCCTTCTTTAAAATATGTTGATAAACCTATTAAATGGTCTCATCATCTTTTTAGTTTCTCTTAACTTCAAAATCTGTAGTTTTACATTCAGTTTTAAAAGAAAATAGACCATGATGGCAAGTGAGGACATATTTACTTCTCCCTCTTCCATTAAATTTCACCAACATACCTTTTATTTATTACCTATCTTTAAAATAAAGAAACATTAATAGTGTAGGGAAACAACAAAGAATAGCAAGGCAGATTCGAACATTTGAGAAAGCTGCTGCTATATAAACCAAAAAGCAGCAGATATGTGTGCAATTAAAGGAGAAAAAAATCAAATCTTTAGCTTCAGAACTGAAGCTAAAACAATCAACAAAGATACTGCAGAGGCTCAGAGAAACATGAAACTCAAGGTTAACATATATCAAAGGCAGGAGTATGTTTTCTTAAGTGTGATTTCTGACTAGAGAGTCTCAAAGTGGACACTGGGATTGAGGGAACAGAACAAGGTAGCAAGAAATACATAGAAGAGAGTTGCAAACCTCAATGACAAATTCCTACAAGGACATCCTGCTCTTCTGGTTTGCCCCGCAGACACCAGATGAAGTATAACAAGACTCTTACTGCCCTATGTAATAAGGCTCTTACTGATAGGGTGTGTCCCCCCCCCTATTGTTTTTTGTTTAAGATTGCAGATTTTAAGGATAGGTAATGTTAAAATGGGGAAATGACCTTAGCTGGAATTTTTCTTTAGGGGGATGCAGGGGGAAGAAAGAAGTGAAATAGTTTAGTGAAACAGATTTTTTGGAAGGTGGGAAATCAGGGTATATAAAGGGTGTGCAAACAAAGAGAAGGATTTGATGTAGATTTAAATATGGAGACTGGATAGAGAGAGAGGTTTAGTGGAGGAGAGATGGGAATTGGCCATCTTGTAAAGATGTGAGCCATGTGAGCTTGGCCATGTGGCCACCGAGGGCCTTTAACCCTCGGCTGGCCCAGGCTGGCAGCATGTTTGCTGAATGCAGTTAAAGAGTTTGCAGATTTGAACTCCGTGTTGGAGTTTGCTTTGCTGAGTTTGATTTGTGTCTGAAAGAGGCCGTGCAAAAGTTAGGCCTGAGAAGAAAGTGAACTTGGCTGGTTTGGCACCATGGAGTTCCTGATACCTGAAGGTGACAAGGAGAAGACAGCGTGGAAGACAAAGAGGAGCATTCAAAGGAACATGTCTTCAAGCGTCTGGAGATGGACTCTGACTGGACATTGGTGAGACGATTAGGACTGAGAGACTGAGGATATTTGGGGCAATCTGGGAAAGGACTTTGGACAATGCTGGGAAAAGTGTTGGACAATGTTGAAGTATTCTGAGTCTTACATATTTTTTTGTAATTATTAGGATAACTAGAAATCACTTTGTTAGAAATAAATTAATCTGCACTGCACTGAGAGTCTCACATTGGTTTGGTATTTTGGTTGAGAAGGCTGGGGATGGTGGTAAGGACCCACGAGTGGAAAGTTTAAACTGTGTATTTAAGTTTTTCTTTTCTGCAGTTTTTGGAGCTGAAAGCAGAGAGCAGCTGGCTGGCTTTTGCATATCAATAGTAAAGGTGATCAGTGAAAATGCTAATGAAGAATGTGTAGTCTGCTTTGTAGAGAAGCAGGCAAATAGCTGTATCCAGTTAAGGTTAAAGGTAAAGGAACTGCTTGTAGCCTGCTTTGGAGAAAGAAGCAAGCAGATAGGGGTAAACAGTTAAGTCAAGTCAGAAAGTCTCTTTTTACCCTGTTTCATTACTGCCCCATGAAATAAATTCAAACAGATTCTCATTTTGAAGCCAGGACCCCAGTATGGGCAGTATAACAATTGAGGCACTGATGCCAAAAGCTGCATCTGAAAACACAGAGGTAAAAGAGGCCTAAACAGGAAGGGTACTTTTACTTTGTTGCAAATTCCAGGACCCTGGAGGAAAGAATGTATCACTAAGAGAATATGTAGAGGGAAACTGGAGCCTTTGGCTTTTTTTTTTTTTTTTGGGGGGGGGGAGATAAAAGGAAAGGAGCAAAGATTAGAGACACAGAGAACTTTGGGGGAGAGAAGAGACAAGAATGGCAGGTGGGTAAAGAGTACCCGAATGACCAGGCTAGGCACAAGTGCCCTGTGTGAGCTGGTGGTGGCAAGTAGCCATGGTAGCCAGGAGAAGAGCAGCTGTGTGGGGCGTGTGGCACCACAGCAAGGTGGCATAGTGAGCTGGTACCTGGAGATGGCCAGGGATGTGGAAAGCTGATTTGTGCATCAGCATTTGAAGAAGTTTGAAGCACCTTGGAGAAGTAGAGCGGCTCGGAACACTGGAGAGAGAGGAAGCAAAGAGAAGACACCGGACAAAGACTGGAACTTTGTAGAGTGCCTGCCTCAGGTTTGGAGGGGCAAAGGGGCACCATCATGGACATGTGTCTTTGGGACCTTTGGGACTGAGAATGGTGACTGGGGTAAGATGACTGGCCATTTGTGGCTGTGAAATCTTTTTGTTTTTCTCGTTAATTTCCCTGGTTAATAAAACCCTGTTGTTTAAACTGCTTTTGAGTGACAAGGGCTATGTGTGGGTAAAGCGGACCTGGAATTTCTTGGTTAGCAGCTTTTGTCCCCTTTCATCCCGATTTCAATTTAGATGAAGGAATAATATTCTCCAGCCACACAAACTCATTCAATGGTGGTTTTCACTACATATACAACTAACCAACCAAGAATCATAAGTCATTTGAAGAAAATTAAGCAAAAAAGATACAAATTTAAACTTAAGAAACAGCATTCAGGGAAATAGAAGAAACTAAAGAAAAGTTTAAAGAAAACTTGACTTTCTAAAAGAGACAAAAGGTAAAACACATCATCACCAACAAAAAAGACAGGTTATTTTAAAAACAGATCCTAAGAATTACAACCATGACTGATAAAATGACAACAAAACAGTCTTAAAATGGACTGAAAATTTAAAGATCAAATTACTGAGCTAGATAAGAAAGCCAAGAAAGTCTCCAGAATCTTCTGCAAAATGAGAAATACAAAGTAAGAAAAGTGTAAGGTAGATATAGACATCCCCAAAGAAAAGTGGAAGGTAGATACAGTTGTCCACAAAAATAAAAGGTAGAGGGAACTAAAGAACACTACTATAAAAACATGGTTGTATAATATCAGACCTCCAAAGATACAAACATCAACATCGACCAGCAGACAGTGGTAAGACAGGACTAGGGATGGGGGGATAGACAAAAGGAAGGGAAAAGTTTACCTAAAAAAGAAACGAATGAATGGGATCAGAAGTCTTTTTGGCAAAATCAAAAAACAGAGTAAGGTAAAAATATTTCCATTGGACCATTATGTCAAACCTAGTTAATGATCAACTAAGAGATTAAATGTACATTTTTAATCAAGGAAAAACTCAGCCTAACTTCAGATTCAATCTACAAGAACTACTAAATGTTCATTTCCATGAAATAAAAGTCAACCAGAAGTGAAAATGATGTGTAGTAGAAATTCTGATACTCAAAAAGCAGTAAAACTAAATTTAAGTAATTTCGTATCATTAAAATATAACAGTTCAGAATGACCATCAGGGAGGAAGACGTAGATACATACTTTTAAAACTCTAGGCATTGTTAGAAAAGAACATCAACATTCAGCAAGATTTTGAAAGCCCTCAACATATTTATTTAGTTATATAAAAAGTTATATGCCCACAATAGGGAGAAATTCAATCTCTTTGCCATTAGATTTAATATTACTTTGCTTTTCTCTAGCTCTTCCCATTTATATATCAATAGATCCTTGCCAATAACCATAAAAAAAACTGTGTAAATATCACCATTAATTTGTTCTAAGAGATGCTAAATCCTCTTTAAAACTAATTACACAAAAATGGTTACACATGACTTGGAATCAAGCTAACATGACATGGAACCAAGTAGTGAAATCAGATCTATGAAACTGTGACTCAGAAAACTTCAGTATTAATTCTAAGAAAAATAATTCCCCTAAATTCAAATGATCACAGAATTTTTATCATGAAGTAACAGTATATAAAACCCATCCATAAGAGAATATTCAAATTATCTGTTAATGTTCCAATTAAAATTGATCTGACCCCACCACAATAATCTTCCCTTTGTTTAGTAAGTAAGCTTGATGCCTTATTTTTCTGAAAAACTGAATGAATTTTGGAAAGAACGAGTATTCACAAGGAAAGAACAAAAAAGTCTGAAACTATCACCATGATTTTGGGTAAAAAGTCCACTAAGAATGCTCAAGGAGTGAATTCTGAGTGTCTACACGAGCCTTCAACTCATTCCGAACTCGTTAATAAAAAAATCAACTCCAATAGCTGATCTTTCTTTATCATTCTGTCAAAATATTAAGTATTTTCCTTTCATAAATTTAAAGTGAAAATAAATGAACATTTCTACAGCACAGGGGAGGTGGCCATGTGTAAAATGGAGATTGAAAATAACAAAAGAAGTCTCTCTACCCCAGAGACAACAGCAAGTTATACACTTAAAATAGCTGTACATGGTTCTTACAAGAGCAAGATCTTAATTATGCCTTGTTTCAAATGCTAAAGTGAGACAAAGAGAAAAATGCCAATACTGTGGCTTCTTGAAACATAAATACAGACACCATTAATCAAGACCCTTGGGGTTCAACTGTCAGGTGAATGTGTTTAAAAGCTAATTTCTACAGCACTAAGCACCCAGCAGAAAAGTCTATTGCAAATTAAAAGCAACACCCAACTTACACATTAGCATAACCATGTTATTGCTTATTGGTCCATGCTTATTGGTCTTCAGGGAACAAGTATTCTTCATGTTTTCAAAAACTCCAAAGGAAGAGCAGTTGGAAACTTTGCCACTTAGAGTTTGCACTAGTCAACAAGGTCAGTCTCCTTTAGTGATACAAGATCATTCTGGACTTTACAAGAGTATGGTCAATGTTCATTACATTGTAGATTCCTTCTTTCTATACATATATATCCATCCTGAAGCCAGAAACAGCATTTTAATAAAGGAAAATATTATGGCTTGCCACCCATGAGAGATTTTTCAAACACTTCTGGAAATTTTTTATATAAAGTAATTTCAGGCATGCATATTTGGAATAATTTACTTAGCTGAGAATACAAAAAGAGCTCAATATCCATACCCATCAATGTAGAAAATGAGAAAAATTCAAGATTGGGTCTAACTGCAGTGTTTCTGAACATAAGTCAACCCACATCACTGTTCATAATAGGTCCCTTATTCCACTTAGTGAGGTCAACCCCTTTCAGAGTTGTAATAAATTATTCTTTATCTCTTATAGGCAAAAGAGATACAATTCAAGACACTAAATAAATATGAATATGCTTTAACATATATGCATGTTATTAAATATCAGTGATAATTTATGCTATCACTAAATTTAAACTATGATTATGAAATGTAAAAACTATCTAATTGCTTCTAAATCATATCCCATCAATATATTAGCAAGAGAAAACATCTTCAGAGGAAAAACTGGTTCCTGGAAGAGTTCTAACAACAAGTTATCAAAACTTAATTACTGTTGAAACACAGTCTACTTTCATTTGTCAGACTCTATAATGGGGACCAAACACTTAATGAAGAATAAAAATGAAGAGACAAATGTAATAGAAAATCAAGTGCTTACAATATTAAGTGCTTATAATATATGAGGACTTTAGAAAAAAAGAATGGATGTGCATAATCATGAAAAAGGTGCCAAGTGTTTTCTGGGAGGCAGGGCTCCAGTGAGCAGGCAGACTGTGGGACTGGAGCACTCAAGGAACAGAATAATAAACACTTACTAGTGCAGAGCCAGATGCAAAGCAAAAGGGGTATCCTTCCCAGAAGGTTCTCCCTTTCTTCTAAAAACAAGGGTCTGGTTCCTGGCCTGGGGGCATAGCTGTCAGTGAGGAGAGTCAACTGTTCTAGTTTCAGAGACAGACATTAATTACTACTCTGTGTCTTCTTCCTGTCCTACTTCAGATTTGCAATGCTCAGTGCAAAGGTTTTTTTTGCAGTTCAGGCTGGTTAATGGGTTCCCTTTCACCTCTCAGCTTATTTCACCAGCATCTCATGTCCATCTTTCCTTCTCCCAGTAATTTCTTGAAACCTGCAGGTACTAGGGAGTCTCTGAATTTCTTGGTAGTTTGGATCTATTCCTTTAAGTACTATTATACTTCTAGGGAGGCCTTGGGAAGGATAAGAAGTCAGCATATAGGGTCAAACTTCCTCCTAACTTATAACAGAGAGGAAAACTTGAAATTGTTAATAAGATTAAACTTGAATCTATGACCCATTTGTAATTGTGCCAAAAAATCTTATCTGATGACTTGTGGGCCAACTAACAGTTCTAATAGCTAAACACATTTTAAACTCCACAGCATTTTGATTTAATATAAATTGTCTATCAAGAGGAAATACATTCCCTTTTTTAACCTGAAAGATATCAAATTACAATTACTACACCCAATGTTTATTTAAAACAAAACAAAAAAAACTAGCAAATTAAAAAAAAATCAGTTTCTTTTCAAGTTCAAAGATTTTCTCAGCAAGCTAAAGGAAAAAAATTGTTTTCAAATATCTAAGCAACTGATATCTGAGACAGTGAAAAATATTACAGTGATTATCAGTTAACTGCAAGATAATGAAAACTAATGCTTGAAAATAAAAATACCCGGGAGCATGAATTTCTGAGGAAAATCACTGCAGCTGGTGAACTGAACGACCCACCTGTTTATACCTGACAGATTTCAATATTCTAGGATAAGACAGTTTGGAACTCAGCAATCTCGGAGAAAAAAACCTTTCATAACCCTTTTCAACAGCAGCCTCTCAGTGATAAGGAGAAGTTCGTCCCTGAGTACATGGGATCTACTGCGTTGGGGTAGCATGGTACCCGTCGTGGTGTCCCTTAAAAAGGCAAAATTTAAAAAAGGTTTAACTCCAATAGTATAAAGACATTTGGGAGAATATAAATTGCCATTATTTATAAAATCAAATTAGAAAAAGGTACTAATATAATCCTTACAAATTCTGGAAAGAGATATTAACTTTATGACAAACATACCACTGAATAACAAATATGATTGTTAAAGTGACTTATGTGAATCACAATTAATTGAATCATTATGTTGATTTATTACTTCACTGCCATTCCCTCCTTGTTGGTTCATAAAATCAGATGTGGAACTGCACTCTTGCCAAGAATTCCCAAAGAAACAGAAATGTAACAAGAAGCACAAGTTCTATAGGCAGTTTCAAATCTGCATTGTATTACAAGACTATTTTTAAGATTTTAATTAGTTGTATAGAGAGAAAAACAGTCTTAAAAGCTATATAATACAGTACAGTTTATTTGATACACCCATGGAACATCTCAGTCATACTGGCATTATCTTTTAATCTTTTAGAACTCAAATCCCAGGCGGTTAGGGAGGCTAGGAGAATCTCAAAGATCTCTCCTTGTTTCTAAATTCTCTCTGGAACTTCACATTCAATTCTGTCTTTGTTTTGTTTTTCTTTAGACAATTCCATATTGTCATTCATTACAATTACAAACAAAAGTTAATTTTGATTAATATCACAGTAATTTCAAAATCCTACAATTAAAATCCTATACTGAGAATGAGCACTGAAAAAATAAGACCGTGTGCCTTGCCATGACCAGGTCACTGGATTTCTCCAGACAGATGAGAAATGAAAGATCAAATGTCAATCCATGATAACCACCAAGCAATGTCTCAGAACTACCAAAACTGTCACAAAATGAAAAGTAAACAATTTTAAAATAAATATTTATTTGTAATCACTTATATATCTGAAATGGCCCTAACAGGAGTCTTGAATATAACAAGTGTAAAAAACATATATGGAAAAGTTTTGACTTTAAAGGAAGAATACTGGTAACTGTGTCTGAAGGGAATAGTTTAATATCTTTTACTAAAAGCAAACAAAAAGTTGTTAAAGACCATATTACTGACACTTAACACAGATTAGAGTTGTTGTATAATGGTTACTGTATACTTATTGTTGTTATTATTCCAACCCCTTCCCCTCCCTCCTCCCCTCTAACCCCACCCCCCTTCCTTTTCTTCCCCTGCTCCTTTCCCCTCCCCCCACCCCTTCTTGGTCTCTGGATTTCAAAGAGTAAATAGGTGGCCAAAGCTCTCAACTTTGGCATTAACAGAACCAACGTCTTCTATGCTCAGGGTCACTCACAAGGAGTCTATATATCTTTAGCCCAGAACAGAAGTATCAAAAAAGAACAAAAGAAAATTACATTAAAACTCAAACTTTACAGGCTACTCTGATAAATGGCACAGACCAGGTTTACCAGCTTTCCATTCTCATGCTTTCCTTTCTTTCCCAAGGTTTTGCTAAAAATACTTTTTTTGTCATCTAGTTTATATCCCTAACTTTCACATCATAATTTTACTAATCATTACTCACAGGGCTGCCTTGCAGTTCACCTATATCAAAACTGGTAACTGTCAGCATTACCCCAAAACTACACTGAACTCAGTTTATGCACTCTACAAGTTTATTTAAGTGGAATCCAAGGTCACAGACTGATGACTCAGAAAGTTCTGAGCATATGGTAGTCCTAAGCATAAGGGAAAATACTCAGGTTTTGATCCTTTGTGCATTTAAGAAAAGCAATACCTAGGGGCATGAATTTCTGGGGAAAAGCAGTGCAGTTGGTGAGTTGAATGCACATCTGTTTATACCAGAGATTTCAATATTCCAAAATAAGACAGCTTGGAATTCAACAACCTCAGAGAAAAAACTTTCATAATCCTTCTCAATACAACCTCTCAGTGATATGGAGAAGTTCATCACTGATTACAGGGGTTCTACTGTGGTGGGGTAGCATTGAAACAGGGCATATGGAAGACTTTCTGACTAACTGGCTACACCTATCTGCCAGCTTCTCTCTACAAAGCAGGCTACACACTCTTCATTAGCATTTTCACTGATCACCTTTACCATTGATATGCAAACATCAGCTACCAGCTTCTCTGCTTTCTTTCCCTCTTTCAGACCTAAAAAGAAAAACTTAGAAAACAGTTTAAACTCTCCACTCGTGGGTTCTTACCACCATCCCCAGCCTTCTCAACCAAAATACCAAACCAATGCAAGACTATCAATGCAGACTAATTTTGATAGGGTGTGCCCTCTACCATTGTCTCCTGCTTAAGATTGCAGATTTCAAGGACAGGTATGCTAAAATGGGAGAATGACCTTAGTTGGAATTTCCCTTCAGGGAGATGCAGGGGGAAAAAGAAATGTAATGGTCAAGGTGAAACAGGTTTCATGGAAGGCAGGAAATCAAGGTATATAAAGGGTGTGCAAACAAAGAGAGGGATTCAGATTCCAATATGGAGATCTGATAGAGAGAGAGGTTCAATGGAGGAGAGATGGTAATCGGCCATCTTGTAAAGATGTGAGCCATGTGAGCTTGGCCATGTGGCCACTGGGGGTCTGCAACCCTTGGCTGATCCAGGCTGGCAGCATGTGTGCTAAATGCAGTTAAGGAGTTTGCAGATTTGAACTCCGTGTTGGAGTTTGTTTTGCTGAGTTTGATTGGTGTCTGAAAGAGGCTGTGCAAAAGTTAGACCTGAGAAGAAAGTGAACTTTGCTGGTTTGGCACCGTGGAGTTCCTGCTACCTGAAGGTGACAAGGAGAAGACAATGTGGAAGACAAGTAGGAGCAAGTCAAGGGAGCAGTCAAAGGAACTTGTCTTCAAGCGTCTGGACTCTTGTCTGGACATTGGTGAGATGATCAGGACTGAGAGACTGAGGATATTTGGGCAATCTAGGGAAAGGACTTTGGACAATACTGAGAAAGGTTTTGGACAATGTTGAAGTATTCTGAGTCTTACATGTTTCTTTTGTAGTTATTAGGATAATTAGAAATCACTTTGTTAGAAATAAATTAGTCTGCACTGATAGTCTTGCATTGGTTTGGTATTTTGGCTGAGAAGGCTGGGGGTGGTGGTAAGAACCTACAAGTGGAGAGTTTAAACTGTTTTAAAGTTTTTCTTTTTAGGTCTGAAAGAGGGAAAGAAAGCAGAGAGAAGCTGGTAGCTGATGTTTGCATATCAATGGTAAAGGTGATCAGTGAAAATGCTAATGAAGAGTGTGTAGCCTGCTTTGTAGAAAGAAGCAGGCAGATAGGTGTAAATAGTTAAAGTCAGAAAGTCTTCTTTTTACCCACTTTCAATTTATTTCTAACAAAGTGACCCTCTAATTACCACAAAAGAAAACATGTAAGACTCAGATTACTTTAACATTGTCCAAAACCTTTCTCAGCATTGTCCAAAGTCCTTTCCCTAGATTGCCCAAATATCCTCAGTCTCTCAGTCCTGATCATCTCACCAATGTCCAGTTCATCTCCAGACGCTTGAAGACGTGTTCCTTTGGCTGCTCTCCCTTGTCTTCCACGCTGTGTTCTCCTTGTCTCCTTCAGGTAGCGGGAACTTCATGGTACTGGACCCAGCCAAGTTCACTTTCTTTTCTGGCCTGTCTTTTGCACGGCCTCTCGCAGACACAAGTTAAACTCAGCAAAACAAACTCCAACACGGAGCTCTAATCTGCAAACTCCTTAACTGCATTCAGCACACATGCTGCCAGCCTGGGCCAGCCAAGGGTTGCAGGCCCCCGGTGGCCACATGGCCAAGCTCACATGGCTCACATCTTTACAAGATGGCCGATTACCATCTCTCCTCCACTGAACCTCTCTCTATCGGCTCTCCATATTGGAATCTGAATGGAATCCTTCTCCTCTTTGTTTCCACACCCTTTATATATCCTCATTTCCCGGCCTTCCAGGAAACCTGTTTCACCTTGACCATTTCACTTCTTTCTCCCCCTGCATCTCCCTGAAGGGAAATTCCAACTAAGGTCATTCTCACATTTTAGCATCTGTCCTTGAAATCTGCAATCTTAAACTGGAGGGGGGGGGCACACCCTATTAGCATGGTACCCCTCATTTGCATTTAAATTTATGTGGCCTAGAAATGGTAACATGCATTATGGTTCACCTTGAAATTCATGTCTGTAATCTGTCTTATTTTTGAAAATGCTTATCATGCTTTTTCAACAGACTTAAAAAAAAAAACTTCCTTAATTTCTTATTCCACAATCAGTAAATTTAGGAATATTATAGCTACTAGCCTAATGACACACATGTGCTAACCTTTAGGACAACATATCCATGTTAATTAAATGGCTATACTTGAGAAATCACTAAGTACAAAAAACTTCAGCAATTCAGATTTTTGCTTTTTTTTTTACACTATTTCCAAACCTAAAACTATTTACTCTGACTCAAATGTATTAAAATTGCATTGTATAAAAATCCAATTTTTCTGATAAGTATGAAATCACCTTTGGAAACTAATGGCTACACAGCTGATGTTAAAGGGAAACCAGATGTCAAAATAATTCCAGGAAAACTCTCTCCCTCTTAATTGCTTTGAAATCTAATTAAAACCAAAATGTTATTTAAATTATTTTTCATTTGACCTTACCCTCACATATAGATTGAGAAAAATACTCATTAAAGATAAGTTTTACTTCTGAGGCAGACTATTCCTAACATTAAAATGATAATTACTTGAAAGTCAGAAATAACCCCATTTTCTAATTTCTGTAAAGATTCCAAATTAAATCATCCAAGATACTGTTTTAGAAAGTCAAATGAACAGACAAATCAGTTGTTTTGAGATGAGAAAATACATCTTTTAAAATGTCAATTCCTATAGAAAATAGTTACTTTCACTGTCCCATTATTTAAAACACAATTTGTAAATGGCTTTATTTGGTAATTCAGTATGGAAGGAGTTTTCTGCAAGGGAGAGACAGTAGAAGAATATTTATTAGGCTTAGTGACTAAAGTTATCCAAGACCACTAACATGCATTAGAAAGTAGAACATTTTTTTTCAAAAGTCTTTTATCAACTACTTAAAAAAAGTGGGGGGGAAGCACACAAATTTTTTTCTTGTCATGGTTAGTTCAAGCCTCTTTGCTATCTGAGCATATACCATGAAAATAAAATCTTTATACAAAAATGTAAGAAGCTGTCTGGTGAATCGTGAGGATTTAAAGTAGGAAAATAAAATGACTAAAGCACCAATTTGGAAATGATTCAGTATTTCCTGAATATGTGTCCTATGCCTAACTAACTGGTGACTATGTTAGTTCCTAAATTACAAGATGTGAAAATTTAGGAAGTAACTCATCTACCTTATAGACAGAATATCTTTTCAATTTGATATCAAGTGAAAATTTTCAAACAATAGTTTTATGACCTTATTATCAATGAGTTATATCTCCTACTATACAGTTTAAATCATTTACATGAAAATATCATTTTTTCCAAAAGGCATGTCCAAGTGTAGTACGCATAAGTCAGGAAATACAAGATAAAACACAAGGGTGTTGAGAAAGAACATATACACTTACCTAATTCTGTTCCATTTTTTATGCTTTTTTGTTTTGCTTTGTTTGTTTTATATATGAAACATATAAACTGTATAAATAGAGGGGACACATACTCCAAATCTTTTACTGATAGTACATATATTCAATGAAGGTTGCACTAAGACAATAATGTTTTCAGACAGTAACACTGAAGAATATTTCATGACATTAGAATGGAATTTCTTAAATAGGGCACAAAAAGTGGTAGCATTCAAGAAAAAAAAATAGAGCAATATATTATATAAATCATCCCATATTGGGAGGAAGGAGCAAATGGGTGGAAGTAGTGGACTATGGTGGAGGATTATGGGGTCCTTGATGGTAGGTGTGGTACATTTGAAGAAGTGTGAGCCTGCACTTCTGAATCATATACAGTACTGGAAACCAATACTATCTCAATAATAACAAAATTTTAAAAACTAGACTACATTAAAATTAAAAATTTCCAAGTTAAATCAGATCAAGAAAAACAAATACATTACTTATATGTAGACTATAAAGAATCAAAGCTAATGAACAAATCCTTAGGCTCTGACAATAGAAATGGTAGCAACAATGGAGGAAGAAGATGGAGGTAGTTGGAAGGGGTAGAGTAGGCTGATTAAAAGACAGCATATGATAGCTTTGGTGGTGGGCAGGATGTGGGATATATATTTGATGAAGTGTCAAGCTGAAGTCCTGAAACTTATACAGTGTTGTAAACCTATGCAACCTCAGTAAAAAACAAAAAAGGAGAAAAATTATTTTCCTCAAAAGAAACCTTAAGGCAGTTAAAAGGCAAGTCACAGAGTGGGGAAGGCAATTTCAACACATAAATCAACAAAGAGCTTGTATCTAGAATGTCTGTTCAACAATACATATAACAGACAATGGCAAAAAAAATGGATGAGTCTTCACAAAACATTCTATATAATGGATATTTTAGATAGTGAATAAACACATTCAAAAGTACTCAACTTATAACTATAGATGTGAATAAATATATTCAAAAGCACTCAACTTATAACTAATCAGGGAAACACAAACTGCAAGTTCAGTGTGCTACCTCTCTGAAAACACTCTCAGAATAGATGAAGTTAAAAACACTGACAATACTAAATGCTAAAGAAGATATGTTGCAACCACAGGTCTCACATACACAAATAGCAGCAAGTAGAGTGGCATAACCACTATGGGAACCCTGGTTACCTACTAAAATTGAATCTGTGATGTAGTCATTGATATATCAGTATATACACGGAAGCCGTGCACCAATTATGGGGCCCACTCCAAAGTCTATCAAGATGGAAAATGGTTAAGTTCATACAATGAAATACTACAAAGCCAGGAAGATACAATATTGCCACACACAAAAGGAGGAGCCTCATACATGCAATGTTCGGTAAAAGAATCCAGAAGGAAACTGTACATTCTGATGGAGTCAATTACACAAGGTTTATAGACAAACAAAATGAATCCATCATTCCACAACAATTGGGAGATAGTTAAATTTGGGGGCACAAAGAGGTTCCTGCTTAAGCATCAGAGGCTTCCAGGGAAACAGGCAATATGTTCTTTCTTCAGGGGTATGTGGGTACACCTTAGTGTTCATTTTGTGATACCCACTGAGTGGGTACATAGGGTCATTAAAACACATGGACCAGACACTAACTTGAGCAGCTTGCGTCTGATGGCGCATTCACTTTAAAAACTGGACAACTTTTTTTTTTTCTGAACTTCGTACAAAGTCCTAATGACTACTGGGACAGGTAAAGTTATTTTAGTCTAAAAGCTAATACGAACTCATTCTTTCAAAATCATCATTTAGCAAGTATATTTGTTAGATCTGAATTTTTATATGTCTCTGGAAAGTTGTAAGTCTTCAAAAAAAGCAACTGGGGAGAAACAGGTGAATATGAATGCTGGAATACTTACTTCCAAGTAATCCAGAAACTTACAGTTTTTTACATAAAATAGAGGTCAAGTTGTATTTAAAGAACCATTTAAGATGAATGAAAATGGCTACTTCTGAACTAAATGACATTATTTCCAGCTCCTCCCAAGGTAGAGGGGATATCTTAAATCAGGTGAACTCAACAGTCTCAAGCTCAAGAGTCACTTCACTCTGAGCAGAATTTTATATAGGTACCAAAGAGCCACAAAGCTCACTGTCCTAGTCAAAGGGCAAAACCCTGTTTCCTACACTAAACATTAAGTTGGGATTGCATACAACATTTTGAGAAAGTCAGGATATATTTGCTATTTGTTTTGTTACCAGCAGCAACTAAGTTGCCTTTTCTGATTTATTTATGGGTTATTAAATTGTTCAAACCAAACTGGGTTCAACAAAGTAATTCTAATGAAAAACTGAGGGCTTCAGTCTCAAAGTGGGAAGTCCAAAAGTAGGAGTGTGTATTACTACACAAAAGCAAATGCAGCACTTCTTTCCAAAAGAAAGTTTGTTATATTGAAGTATCAAAATTATGACTTTTAAAAAAGTGAGTTCAAAAAATATATATGTTCTATGGTGTCAGGGCTAGTACTTTTCAAGGACATTGGTATAGATATTCAGAAATATTAATGTACAACAAGCTGGAAAAATGACAAAAGCAAATTTGATGTTTAATATTCTCTTAGACCTAAAATTACAGATGACAGGTATACCATATTCTGTTATCACTGTTTTACTCATTCAACCCTCAAGCAAATATGTGATACTGAATGAGATACAATGAAGCCAAGGATCTGAGGTCACAGAAACATCTGCACTCAGGCAGGGTGACTGTAATTCCACGTTTACATGGAAGAGACAGGTCCGTGCTGGCTGCAATGTATACTCATATGAGATACAGAGCATAGTGGCATTTATATCTTCATTCATTTAACAAGATTTAATGAGTCCCTGCAATGGGCTAGGCACTATGCTAGATACTCAGAATGTAACAATTCATGACACTAACTTGCCCTGTCCTTGTGGAGTTTTGTATTTTGGTAGTCTGATCGATAACAAACAAACAAACAAAACATATAGTTTGTCAATATGAGTGCAGGGAATGCTGGAAATAAGGTGAATTCTTATTTCATAAGATGGGCCGGGAAGGTCTCACTGATAGGGTGACATCTGAGTAAAATTTAGAAAGAAATAAAGGTATAAACTGTGAGAATATCTTGAGTGTAGAACACACCAGAAGGGAAATCAGCAAGAGCCAAGTCCCAAGGGAGAAAGTGCACTTGGTGTCTTTAAGAAACAACATAGTGACAGGGTGGCTGAAACACAATAAGCACAAGGGATATTAGAAGATTCACAGAGAGGTCGTAGTGGGGAAGATTATATAAGGACATTGCTTGAATTCTGGCCTTTTTTTTTCTTTTTTTTACACGTAGGAAGTCATAGGGGGAAGTCATTGGGTAGTGTCCACAGAAAAGCAATGCTGCCAAGAATCCTTGGTCACTGAAAAAGTGGGCTTTGGCCTTAACAGAAGAAGCAAGGAGTAAATCACAAAAATGGGAAGACTGCAATATCAGTGAAGGTGACGCACCTGGAAAGCCAGAGTCCTTGCTGACAGTGACAGAGGACGAGGCAAAAATTTTCACTTGCTGTGTGGTTGAGAAATCTGGGGTCTGAACTGACATTTGTCACAGAAACCAGGTGACAGTGGAGGCAGAGTGACAAAGGAAAGCAGGGAATTCTCAGCAGCTTCAGAGTGACACTATAAATCCCTCACACAAACATGAGGGAAAAGCCAGTGTCACTGGACAGCTATGTCAGACAAGTAGGGCAACTCTGCTCACTGACACTCAAATCAGGCATCTCAAAGACTGTCTGTTTTAAAAACAAAGAAAGTACTGGATCACACTGACAGGAAAACAATTTCAACCTTGTAATAATCATCGAAACAAGGTTATATGAGCAGAAAAACAGCCAAATCCACATTGAAATTCTCATGGAAGTAATAATCTAATATGTATGGCTTTGAAGATGGATAAAACTATTACTTTAATACAGTAAAATGGATGAGTAAGGAATGACATAGCCTGCTTATGCAATACATTTGAAATGAAGCAAAATTCAGTGTTCAAATGGAGAAACTACTGTCTCATCCATCAATGGAGAAACTACTGACTTACCCATCGATGATGCACTTAAATAAGGCAATTTGGCTGGAACTACATTTAACTGTAAATAATTTACATATAGGTTGACTTAGCAACTAGCTAAGAAATAGTATGAGTTCTAAAAAATACCCAATAAGAACATTTCATCTCTTAAGTTAAACAATGCTCATTTTAAAAGCATCTCAGAGTTCCTTTAGAGAAGAAACCCCCAAGAGTAGACAGAGCTGGTAAAAGCACAGGGAACTGAGTACTTGGGGGCACTGGGATGCTGGAGGAAAGGGTGACAGCTATGAAGAAGTCACTCAAAGGAGTCCAAGCTAGCGTATTCTCTAGCGCTATGTGGGGACTGAGACTTTTTTTTTCTTCATTTGGCTGGAAAACCCTCCTGGAGTTTATACAACATTCGCATACTACCAATGAACTCTCATCTTTGAAGGCACCATTTGAAAAAGAAGACAGAAATCATTTGTGTGACATAACTTCAGATCTTTGCCTTTTACACATATTTTGCTGTTTATTTTTCCATTTATGAAATCTGTCAGAATCTACTCATTTGAAAAAACAACAAGCAATCTGATACAATTAAGGAAAGTATAGGCTCAGAGTAACAGCCTCACAAGCAACAAAAAATAGTAATCATAAAAAAGAAAGGAATCTTGCCATTCCAAACAACCTAAATAGACTTGAAAGGCACTATGCTAAGTGAAATAGGACAGACAAATACCTATGACTCCACTTCTCAATGGAATCTAAAAACAAAAGCCAAAAAACCAAAATCAAGCTCACAGATAGACGCACAGGTTGTGAGAGGCAGGACAGGGTGGTAAGAAAGTGGGAAACAATTGAAATGGGTGAAGAAGGTCAGAAGATACAAACTTGTAATTATAAAATGCATAAGCATGGGTATATAATGAACTGCACAGCAACTACAATTAATAATGCTGCACTGTATGTTTGAAAATTGCCAAGAGAATGAGTCTTCAATATTCTCATCATGGAAAAAAAAAAATGTGTAACTATGTGTGGTGACTAAGTCAAACTAGATTAGTGTGGTAATCATTCTGCAGTAAGTACAAATATTGAATCACTCATTATGACTGCTACAGTAACATGTCATATAAACGATGCCTCAATAAAAAAAGAACAAAGGAGTAATCAGAAGCACAGATGAAAGGCACAACAGGTTAAAAAGGAATACTTCAGAATTTCTTTGAGGAGTCTTCCTGGCCCTTCAGGACCCAGAATCCTAAGAGCTGTAGCTCCCTTTGGCTGCTAATTATAGGACTGCCACTGTGTGTTCAATTTTGAGTTCCCACTTCCACCAGTTGTTCTTGGACAGATGCGAGGGTGTCACTTCCCAACACCCTCCTGCTACTGCCTGGGTTAGTCTCTGCTCATGGCGCTCACCTCTATGAATCAACTATGATTTTATTGGAGACAGACTTTTCAGAGTTCCTGCATGTCTGAATTATCTTTCTTGTTTTCATATTTCATAGATTCACTGGCTGTACAGACTTGTGACTTCAAAGTCATTCTCCTACAGAACTCTATGCCATTTTCTCCACTGTGCCCTGAATTCAGAGACCCTGATGAGGTGTTGCTAATTCATGTTCTTTTGTTGGTAATGTACTTTTTATTTCTCTTTGGAGCCTCTTAGCATTTTCTTTTTTATCTTTGGTGGACTAAAACTTCAAGAGTGTGTGTGTGTGTGTGTGTGTGTGTGTGTGTGTGTGTGTATGAATGTTTTATTCATTTATTCTGCTTGATAACTTGTGCATCCTTTCCATCTGAAGTTTAATAGTTTTCTTCAGGTCTTGTGATTTTCATTATTATTATTACTACCATCCCCTTAAGTTCTTCTCTGAACGTACATACACTGTGTCCTTCTTTTATCTTTGAATACCCTTATTGTTTTATTTCTCACATTATGTATTTAAAATTAGGATTGTTGCACATTTTTTAGAAAGTAATAAATGCTATACAAAAAAACAAAGCAGAGCAGAAAAAAAGGATATTCTGGTACTGGGGATGGGGCAGGATACACAGTTGCGATCTTTAAATAGGATGATTAAGGCAAGTGTCACTGAGAAGCTGATCTGTGGGCAGATAGAAAAGGCTACGTGTTTATCCATGGAAGAACATTCCAGTCAGAGATAGGCCCTGCCCTGCGTGAGAGAGAGTACAGTTAGTGACTGAACTGAATAAGAGAAATGGCATCATGGAAAATTATATCAGAGAGGAAACCTATAGGGAGCCACAGCATTTAGGATTTGCAGGCTAATACAAAGATTTGAGTCAGAGTGAGGCAATAATAGTTAAATCTGACCATATCCACTGCTTGGCAGTGTTATTAGAACATTTAATGTTCTAGTTAAAGAAATCACAATTTTATTTGTAATTTACTTGTACCATAAGCTTAAAGTGTTTGAAAGAAATGATACTCATGCTTCTACTCTAAAATGTAAATACTACAGGAAAAACAGTATGCAAGATTTACAAGCTGAAGTACTCTTGGAAAATATTTCAATCATATAAGTAGTTTTTATCTCTAATCTGCATTTTATATATGGAGAAATTATTATTCAGCAAAGCTCAATTGATAATTTACTAAAGGAAAATGCAATATGTGGGTATACTCTAACCTTCATACCTCAATGAAGCAGGGATCTAAATACTAATATTCACACTACCAAGTACAGGTTACTTTTGCATGGTATACTCCAGACGCAGCTATCCAGTGAGATTCCTGAAGAGCCTTGTTGATATTTTGTTATCCATGTTTTCTAACACCCAACTTACATGCTGCATTTTTATTAAAAAAGATAAAAATGCTATAAGTACATTTGCATATCTTGCACACCAACAGGGCTGTTAAATCTCTCATCTCCTGATTTAACTAATGCTATTAACTCTTACTGAGAGAAATTTGGGTTAACACTGGATATCCTGGAAAAGATTATGGACAGCAATACTAAGAGAGGTTAGAATATAATATCATTGTTTCAAAGCAATTTTCTTAGTTATAATCAAAGTAAATTTAATAAAACTAAAAACAACCTGCCCTTAGAACATTACAGCCTCCTGTTTTGAATAAATTCCTATCATCTGGAAATCAACATCACATATAGACAAGGTCTGAAAATGGTAACTCCCCGAGCTACAACAGGATGCTGTAGTCCTGAACTTTTTAGACCAATATGAAAGGTTATTTCCTGGAAGACATGACATTTGTAAGTAAGATATTTCTGAAAATACTATTTCCAGAATTACTTGCAAGCACCATAATATGACATCAGAAAATCGTCAGCTTAATTATTCACAGTATTGGTGACACAGAAAAACTGCTCAGATTTGCTGCACCACATAACAATTAAGAACAGAACATTTCCATGATTCAATTAAGGTTTCAATGAATCTACACTGGGCAACTTTCAAATCTCTGATTATTGTCCTGACCACTTTTAACTGGTTTAATGTAATTTTAAAACATTTCCCTAAATGCTACATCTGTTAATAGTTAGGAATCAGCTTAAATTCCCATTAAGTTTTATTCAACAAACCTCAAGGTTCTGCTCTGAGAACCTCATAAGCAAGTACCCTCTGTGCTGTAACAGGATTAGAAATGTATTTCAACATTAATCTAACAGTTGGTTTTGAAAATTAGAAAAATGTGTAGACTCTCCAGGAGTTCACATTAAACTGAACAATATCAACTCTTCTTAAGCCATAAAAACCAATTCCTACTGCAACAATATGAAAGACTCAAACCCAAACTCCTAATGTGGTGCAAATGCCTGGAGAAGGAGGTCAGCACAGTCTCCTTCAGAGCCTGGAGTGTGAGGGAGGCTCAGCCTGACAAAGTCCCACTGACTGAAACACACATCAGCAACCACTTCTGCCAGTCACAATTATGGATCTGCTTCCTGTGTTCAAGATTAAGACTATTTGGATGATCCGACACTGCTTTGAAGACTCTGCATTTACTTGGTTTTGCAATCTGTTGCTTTTAGCTTTGCTTCAAACTTAAAGGAATTCTATAGCAAATATTGCATCAACAAGTTGTCTTTTAAAACTATAAATCTTCTATTACCTGTTTAATTAAAGAGAAAGAAATACCAAAGTTTGGTTCCTAATGTTAGTCACAAATTTATACTCAATCTAAACCAAGCTTTCAACCAAGGATGCTATTCTAACCACTCTTCATTCAAGGATCACTGTGGATTTTAGGTAGCTAAAATTCTCTTAGGTAGCTAACAATTCTCACAAGACTTGTTAGTTAATAGAATTTTTTTTAATGATTCTCTATTTTCACAAATAGAAAAAAATCTTATTTTCTTTCTTTATTCATTTGGTAACAAATGAGCACAAGCAGAGGGTAAATGATCTGGTCAGGCCTTTGCCTTCATTACCCTGTATACCCATATTCATATCTTCCCTATGATTGTGTGGTCATGGGTGTGTGCATGCACACCTGGGCCTAGGAAAGAGGCCAAAGGGATGCAAAAGAGCTCAAGCATAAGAGAACACGGGAGACCACATAGAAAACAAGTCCAGAGAAAGAGTGTGAAGATTGAAGCTCTGCCAACCAGCAAGCAGCCACATGGCTGCTTGCATGCTAGGGGACCTGGGCCATTAGAGCTCCATTTCCAGCAGGGAGCAAAGGCATCAAGGAACCCCAAGTAGGCCCCCTTTCATAGAAGAGCCTGGGAAGGGGGATCTGGGTGGGGTCTTAGCCCCACACACCAGCAGGTGATTGCATGGGGCAGCCATCTGCAAGCTGGGACCTAGAACAGCAGAGGCAGAGTTCGGTCAAGCCCCCACCCCCAGGGGGCTTGGGACTGAGCCTGGCCAGCCATCCAGGCCCCACCCCCACCACCACCAGGGAGGTACCGGCACACAGGTGGGGGATTGGGGGGAAGATGCCCCTTTCATTTCACTCTCACTCCAGTTAATCTTCAGAAGAATGAAAGAATATAAATAATACAAACACCATCACAGAACTGGTGAGGGACCAGGTAAACATGCTGCCCACATATCTGAGAAGGACACAGGAAGTAGAATATCTAGAAAACTAGTGCATGTGAGCTGGAGAAACAATTATGAAGGCATGATGTCACAAAACCACACCTAGAGGTTCACCAGGTCTAGAGGAGCCAAAATCAATTTCTGAGACACCATCTAAGAGAGCAAGGCACCCCTCCCCACTCCACGAGAGAGGAAGGCCACAGAGTTGGGTTATTGGCCCCACAGCAAAGCTGCAAACCAAGGGAGAGGAGATGATCAACAATGGTCATTCACAGACACATGTACCCTGTACCCATAGAGAAACTTCTTCATTGACACTGGATGGGGGTGAGGCCCCCTAAACCAGTTGCAAGAACTGTAAGGTAGACAAGCAAAACAACACAGAGAAGGGATTGGAGAAGACAGCCAACAATGAGAAAACATGGACAGGCCACAAATATAGACTGGTTGCCCAAGGCAAGGTTAACACAGAAAACCTACCAGCACATTTGCCTTGTCCCAAGAACACAGTCCCTCACCCAATGAAAGGACCCTGCCACAGGAAGGAAAAAGACTAATGGACTTAATTAACACAGATTAGCAAACAACAAAGGGAGAGGGGTCTGAGTAAATGGAGAGGGTGTCAGATGAGATTGTGATCTAAAGAATAAAAATAAAAACATTTAAAAAAAAGTGTGAAGATTCCTGGGGGCTCGCCTTCCAGCCCCCCAGTTCTGGCCCTCCCTGTCCTGTCCAATGTGTCTGTGTAACTAGAAGCAAGAAAGAACCTATGCAGATTGTTGAGTCAGATGTTTGCTCCTACAATTGGTGACAAGGATTGGCTGCAAGGAGAGGTGGACAACAGATTGTATAGGAGGAGAAAAATGGAAGAGATAACATGGTAAAAGGAAGACAGAAAAATAAGGGAAAAAGGGGGGGGAGGAGATGGGCAAAAAAACAAATGAGAGAAAAGAATGGAGAGCCTTCAATAAAGAATCATATTTGTGGTGCCTGGGTGATGGGTATGGTATGGTTACATACACCTGAAGAGTGTGCTCTTATACCTCTAAATCATATACAGTGTTATCAACTAATGATACAGTAAAAAAAAAAAGTTTAATAAAGAACATTTCAAGTGTTCAGATAGAATTCTGTTTAAGATTTACCTGGACTCACATCAATGAAACTGCTTGATTTTTCCCAATGCTAATTAAAATGCATGTTTTGTTTTAAAATACTTCTTGTCCTCTTACTAGTGTTCATTAAACAATGTCCTGGGCAGGAATTAAGAAAATAACCTGAAGTAAATGTGCTATCCAAGAAATATGGTTAATAACATACATAGAGGAAAACTTGGGCAAAACCCTCCATGAAATACAATTCAGAAACCCCTTCCTGGAATCATCTGCAGAAGGCAAAAAATTGAAGGAAAACATAAACAGATGGGACTTCATCAAACTAAAAAGCTTCTGTACTGCAAGAGACAACAGAAAAAACTAAAAGACGCCCAACTAAATGGGAAAAAATTTTCGCCCTTCACAAGAGTGATAAGGGATTAATAACACAGATCTACAAGGAACTTACACAACTAAACAAAAACAAAACAAGATGCCAAATCAAAAAATGGGGAGAACTAAAAAGACACTTCTCCAAAGAGGAAATACAAATGGCCAACAGGCACATGAAAAATTGCTCAATATCACTAGCAATCAGAGAAATGCAAATCAAAACCACAATGAGATACCATTTTACAACAGTAAGAATGGCCCACATCAAAAAAACAGGCAACAACAAGTGCTGGCGTGGATGTGGAGAGAAAGGAATACTCCTACACTGCTGATGGGAATGTAAACTTGTCCAGCCACTATGGAAAGCATAAGTATGGAGGACCCTCAAACTCATGAAAATGGAATTACCATTTGACCCAGCAGTCACACTTCTGGGAATCTACCCAAAGGAGACCTCAATGTGGGTACAAAAGGACACCTGTGCCCGGATGTTTGTTGCAGCACTATTTATAATTGCAAGGACATGGAAACAACCCAAATGCCCCAGAACAGATGACTGGATGAAAAAGATGTGGTATATATACAAAATGGAGTATTACTCATCAATTAAAAATGACAAATTTGATGAATTTATAGACACCTGGATGTACCTAGAAGAAATCATTCTAGCAGAAACGAGCCAGATAGAAAGGGACAGAAACCAAATGGTTTCACTAATATATGGTCAACCAAATGAAACTACACAAGGGGAGAGAGGGGACCAGCTGGAGTGGGCGGGGAGGGGAGGTGATGGTGATGGGTGACCCCCAGGGACTGAAATGATGTAAAAAAATAATAATAATAAAGCAGATATTGGTTTAAAAAAAAAAGAAAGAAATATGGTTAAACGGATTAAAAAAAACTCATCATAAAATTATGATAAACACTGATTACACGATCAGTGGAGCGCAGCGGTAGCTACCATATTTGCAACATATAACATCCTAGATATGATTTCAATGCTGTTAAGACACCTGACTACAATTAAAAGAAGGCCAAACCCACACTGTCTCTATTTGCATTTGAACCAGGTGTTCAGGAAAAGCCTAGTTAACAAAAACGACTTCAAATTTCGCTCTTTCAAACTGAACTGGAGAATTTCTTATATTCACCTGCAAAAATTATCACCTACAGAAGTGAAAATTTCTGGTTTGAAAAGCCTTGGTTTCTGAAATAATGATTTTGAAGAAAATTGTACAAAACAAAGTAGTGCTTATAATCACTATTTCTAGACAGAGCTGTAGTCTCCAAATAGCTGGATGCTTAAGCACTTCAGTAAGAAAATGTCACTTGGTCAAAAATAACTAGTTGACATTAAAATTTTTCCCTATAAAAAAACATAACATGAAAGCTTTTGTGTATTAACGGGATTGCTGATGGTATTTCAAGTTAGTAACAGTACGCCAACAGGAGAGCACTATAGCCCACCACAGACAGGGTCTGCAGGCAGCCTGACTCACTGACGTCAAAGGCAGCATTATCCACAGTAGTCAGTATGCAGAAACAACCCGCAAGGCACAACAGTGAGTGGAAAAGGAAAATGGAATATTCTTCAGCCTTAAAAAAGAAAGGAAATCCTGCTACACGCAATAATGTGGATGGACTTTGAGGACACTGTGCTAAATAAAATAAGCCAGTAACAGGACAGACAATAATACATGATTCCACTTGTATGAGGAGCCTAAAACGGTCAAACTCCAAACTCGAAGAAGCAGAGAGTAGAATGATGGTGCAAGGGGGAAATGAGGGCCCCTGTACAATAAGCATAGAGTGAGTTACCCAAGTGACTAAGTTCTAGACATGAGGTATAGACATTGTGTATAAAGTTAACTAAGACTTAAAATTTCTTAAAAAGCATAGAGCTCATGTTATATAATATAATAATGATGATAATATAATCATAATTTTCCAAGACCAGTAAACTCGGCAAGAAATGAGGAAAAATATAATAAAAATAGGATGTGGGGAGGTTGTTCTGCCACCAGCACTATCACACAAATTTAAGCAGACAACTTGGCTCTCTGAGGCAACTTGCCATCCACACCAGCGCAGCCATGCTGGAGGATACAAAGCCTACACTGTGAAGAAATTAATGAGGATGCAAAGTAGTGGTACTATATAGATATATCAAAAAACAAAAGAATACCTTCAAGTTAGAAAATAAACTGTACCTAGATGTGGGGATGACGTACTACAAAACAAAGCGAATGAATTTTAGGGGCAAAGGAAGAAAAGTGGGTAAACCTGGTAGTTTATATTAAGCAGATTAAGTCCTTAAAAGGGAACAGAGCATTGTGTAATTTATTTAGTGTCTTATATGTGAAATGAGCATATATCTAATAGGTATTTAGTTTAATGGGTATTTAGTTTAACTAAGGCTAGTTTAAATAAATGCGTTTGAAATTACCTTTTCATTTTAAGTAACCAAAAGTCTCAAATAACCCAGGCTAAGTTACTGCATGTCACCATGAAGATCTTTATATCATTTAGGTAGGTCTTTTCAAACACAGGAAAAATAACTTGCAGAAACAAACCCACACTCAATTATATATTGTTATTTTGTTCTCCAGTTACTTCCAAGACAAACCATTTGTCTCCCAAATTACAGAAAAACTTCTTTTGGGAAAATTATACCATTTTCTCCTGTTCTATCAGCTAGCTAGCAGCTAACAGAGCAGTGGGTAAAGTGCTCAATAAATGCTTGTTGAATTGAACAGTAACGTTAATCAGGCCATTTCTTTCCTCTGAAGTACAGTTGAATAGATTTAATGCTGTGGTGCTGTCAGCTTTTATACTTCATCCTGCTTCCGTGACCACTTTTGCAGGAAGAAGGCAAATTCAATCTTTACATTTATTTAATCAATGCTTCTCCTGCCAGCATTATCAACAACAATGACAATCAATGTCAGCTCAAGTTTTATTACACACAAGTTTTTTTTACACATGACTACCTGTCACTTACACTGGACCCAAAATCTGCAACACACTTTACTAGCCTGTATCTGATACAAATGACTAATTTGAAATGCTCACTGCCCACATCTTTCATTAGACAAGTGAGAATTAAAAATAGTGAACTGAAAAACAATGAATATAGCTTTAAGGTAGATAAAGTGTAAATTTTCTTTACTTACATTTTTTATGCCCAATTAGAAGGCAAACTAGTTTCTTATACAGTGAAACTCTGCTACTTTAAATAGTAAATGCTGGAAATGCTATACATTATTTAGCTTATTCTATTTACAACAAAAGAAAATATTCTACTTTGGGAGATAAAATTAAATACATAATTGTCCATAGTAAGTTAGATTTCTAAATGCAAAACTATGTCTCCATTGTTATTTGCTGCACTGAAAACTTGCTGTAGAGAAGAACTAAAGAAAAAAAGATCAGTACCCAGAGTTTAACTGTCATTTATAATCCTCCATTTTATGACAAACTACAATTTATATAAGTAGGAAAACATTCATTTAAAAGCAAAACAGGATGCGATTATCTCCTGAAGTTTAATTTAAACTTTAAAGAGAAAAAAAAAAAAAAAAAAGAGCAGTGGTCTATTACTTAACAAATTATTTTTATTACACTTTGTTAAATCTGAAACATTCTTGAAATAGGGAAGTCAGTTCAAGAAAAAAAATTACTATATGCGAACATGATATATGTAATGCTTCCTTACTTTTATCACTTTGCCTAAAAAAAACTGAAATTACAACTATTTCATATCATGAGAAATCAACAATAATGAAGAAAATCTTACTATCATTGAAAGTGAACATTCTGACCTCAAACAGGAATGATGGTTGCTATCACACTGGTGGTTCTGTGGCTCATACTGCACTATATACTTCATACCTCTTGACTCCATTGAAAGGAGAATTGAAAGAGCATTTTAAATTCAAAGCACTACATTATCTATTTAGCTGAAAAACTCTTATAGTACACCAATTTCCAATGGCAAAAATCAAGATTCTTTTTTAATTTTAGAAAAACCAGGGATGTGGCCAAAAGAACCCCCAAGGAAAAGTCATAGTGACAGTCACTGTATTCACACTGAGCAATATACTGGAGGGAAAAGAACCATCCAATTCTGATTTCTCTAAAAATTTTGTGTTCCATTGACATAATAGCATATGTGTATTATTCTGATAATATTTTACTCTCTCTCGTGTCTTGTTGATATTTATAACATGACCTAGTTCAGCTAAAATTACCACAGTGAAAAAGGAGATGCACTATGATAAGTGATTTTACCTCAATAAGACATCTAGTTCCCACTGGTATACACATGCTGACATCCCTGGAGGAAACACACTAATTTTTTCTACTTGTCTTTTTTGTGATAAAAAGGCATCAATAGCAACTTTTTAAAATTCCTTGCCTCTCAACTGAGAAAATGAAAAGCTGTGAATGTTCAACATCACCCATTCTAGTCAGAAAACTAAGCCCTGAATTGACACAAGGAAAAGTAATCCTGAAGTCAATACCTTGGGAAATGGAGATAACAGGAATGAAATCACTTAAGTGGGTGGTCTTTGTACTTCTGACCACATTCCCTACACCTCGCAGGTAAAACTAGCAGCTAGGAGGCATGCAACAAGATACAAATGTGGAATTTCAAGGGTAGTACTACTCTGTGTTATATTATTGGGAGGTATGCACTGAATAAAAATTCTTTGCAGGTAGTGAGGGGTATAAAATAAAGTAGAAGATGGTTTTGCAAAAAAAAAAAGGAGTCTTTCAAAGACACTATGTAAGAAAGAAGAAGGAAAATATGAACTGATGAAAACCTTAAAGAGACAGGTAGTAGTTATCAATTTACCAGGAAATTAATACTACTGGAAGAATAATTATGCCTGCTTAAAGGAATTCAAGCCATGTGAATTAAAAATAGGAATTCTGAAGGAGGAAACTATGTAAGAGACTCAGGGTTCTGAAAGACAGAGAAATAAAAAGGGAAGAATTACCTGTCAACAAAATGAGTCTTCAAGCTGTGGTACTTTTTAAATGTCCAGCTCTAACTGCAGCAGCACTCAAATTCCTTATGTGTTCATAATGATAATAGCTGTTTATTATAACCTTTAGTATGTCATTAGTAGTTTCACATATCAGAAAATTGTTGATCTTGACAGTTTAAAAGCTTAAACAGGCCTTTGAGACTTTCTCAAATTCACTTTCAATTTCATGCACATTCATATTATTTCTGGACTCCAGGCTCAAGGTGCAGTCAAGTCCACCATACTGCTATGGCACTTTGTCTTGCTGTCCTTTCAGGATTCCAAAGGCAGAAAGCAAGATCTGCTTCTACATATTTCAGGTTCATGAGCTTTGGCTTAAGTGTTATTAGGTCGGTCTCTTAGTTCCCCTCAAATCTGAAGCAGTCAGCATTCCATGGATGAGTAAGTGTATGTATCCCACAACTTGACTATCCCAAACCAAAATACACCAAACTGTTTATATTCTACATTATATCTAACTACTTTCCAAAGTTAAAGTTAGAAAAACTGTTTACCACTTGAATATAAAATATTCTCTATAAACTCCATAAAAAACCGACTACGTGAATTCCTTCAAATAAATAAATATTAACCCCTCCAGGTTGCCGTGCTTGGACTGGAGGCCTCGGTGAGGTAACATCCTCTTGTACAGAGGGCACAGTGGGGTGCAGGCCAGCTGCTCCCCCCTGGGGGTAGACAGATAAGCCCAGCTGCCTCCATGTGACCCAGGGCTCCACCCCTTTAGCCTAAGGTTTTGAGGGGAGGGGCCACACCCCCTCCAGGTCACCATGCTTGGATGGGAGGCCTCGGTGAGGAAGCATCCTCTCGTACAGAGAGGGTGAAGTGGGGTGAAGGCCAGCTGCTCCCCCCCCCAGGGATAGCTGGGTCAGCCCAGTTGCCTATATGTGGCCCAGGACTCCCCCCCATCTCCCCTAGCCAGTGGGAGCAAAGGTGAAGAAGACCCCAGGATAAGCCCCCCCAAGCCTGGAGAGCCTGGGAGGGGGGGGGACTGGAGGGGCTTTAGCCCCATCCACCAGCGGATGGTTGTTGCACAGGGCAGCCATCTGCAGCCTGGCTCAGTCAAGGCATTTGCCCCCAGGCCCCAGCCCAAGGGGAGACTGGGACAGGACAGCACATGCACAGACATCTAGGCCCCCATATAGAGAGGTACAGGTGTGTGGGCAGGCAAGTGGGGGGGGCCGCCCCTTCCATTTTACTCTCCAGCTAATCTTCAGGAGGAGCAAGAACATATATAACACAAATCCCATCATAAAATGGGTGAGGGACCATGTAAAAATCCAGCCCACAAGCCTGAGCTGGACACAGCCGAAAGACAATTGAAATAACCAGTGCATGTGAGATTGGAGAAACATCTATAGAAATATGGTATCACGAAGCACATCTATGCGCTCACCGGGTCTGGAAGACCCAAGACCTCAATTTGAAGATGCCTTCCAGGAGAGCAAAGTGCCCCTCCCTACACTACGGGAGAGGAAAGGAAATCCAAAGACTAGGGGCATCAGCCCCATGTCAAAACTGCAAACTGAGGCAAAGGAGATGATCTACAAAGGTCATTCACAAATGCCTTCTTCACTGGCACTGGCTAGGGGTGAGACCCCTTAAATCTGACACCAGAAACATAAGGTAAAGTAGCAAAACAACAGAGATGGGATTGGAGAAGACAGCCTCCAACAAGAAAGCATGGACAGACCACAAATAAACAAAGACTGGCCACCGATCGCAAACTTAAGACTGAAAACCTACCATCAAGGCTTGCCTGGTTCCAGGAACCCAGTCCTTCACCCAATGAAAGAACACTACTACAGTAAAGAAAGAACCAAAGGGACTAAACACAGACTAGCAAACAACAAAGAGTGGGGTATGAGAGAATAGAGGAGGCACCTGAGAGGGGGGGAAAGTATCCCAAAAACCATTTACTGAAGTTGTAATTTAAAGACTAAAAATAAATAAAATTTATAATACATACATACATACATATGTACTAAGCAAACATTTCACAAAAATGTGTGACAAACACAAAATGCTCAAGCAAGTTTACATATAATCATTTAAAACTCATAAATCTTTCACCTCTAAACAAGATAATTTTCTTTGGTAAGTAACACTAGCACTCAAAATTTTAAGATGTATTTATAAATGAGGCATTACATAGCAAATGCCTTATTTAATAGTGGCAAAACAAATTACGGCCACATTTAAACTGCAAGAATAAATATCAATTAGTTTTACAAATTCTTCCCCGCCCACCCCCACCTCTTATCCAAAAATCTGCATTTTCATCCAAGCATCTGAATGTATTGTTATGAATGTGTATATGTTCGAATGCTAGAAGTTAAATGTATATTATGAACCATCACAATACTTAAATTTTAGAAGGAAAGACAAAAATACAAGGGAACAGACAAAATAACTGTAAATCCGCAATAAAGGATCAGAAGGAAACTGAGCACATAACATCTGAGTTGAGAAAGTGAGAGGTGATAGCTATGTGCAAAGCTGGGAAATGCATGTGGGAGAAAACTGCAGCTGACAAAGCTGAGTGAGGAACTCCCAGGACATCAATGTGATCATGGTGAAGGAACAGGGTCAGGTTGGAGGGCTTAAAGGTGTCAAGCATGAAGGAAAATGGAGTGATCCAAACAACATTTAAACAAAGTCAACTTTAAACTGTGTAAAATGGATTAAGGGTTCCAGTGAGAATCAAGAAAGTCAAACAATGTTGATTAAAACCCCATCACCAGGCCAGGCATGGTGGCACATACCTGTAAGCAGCAGTCTAGGAAGCCACGGCTAGGGCCAGGGATCGCAGTTCAAGTCCTGCCAGGGGCAAGTAGTGAGACCTAGTTCCCCCCCCAAAAAAGCTGGGTGTGGTGGCGCATGCCTATAATCCCAGCTACCTGGGAAGCTGAGGCTGGGGATTACTTGAGTCCGTGGTCCCCTGGGTAACATGAGCCTGCGGTTCCATGTGCAAAAACAGCGAGACCTAGTCTCCAAAAAACAAAAACAAAAACAAAAAAAACTATCACCACACATACATTCTCCCTCCCTCCCTCCCTCCCTCCCTCCCTCTCTCTCTCTCTCTCTCTCTCTCTCTCTCTCTCTCTCTCTCTCTCTCTCGGCAGAGCTTATACAGTAGGGGTCCAGTGGGAATCAGGAAAGTCAAACAATGTTGATTAAAAGCCATCACCACACACGCATTCTCCCTTCCTCCCTCCCTCTTTCCCTCCATCTCTGCAGAGCTTATACAGTGGGGGTAAAGGCTGGTAAGTCAAGGTCAGGGAAACTGGATTCCCGCTTTTCATTTCCCAAAGTTGTAAGCAAGGGAAGACAACAAGGACTCTGAACAGTCTCTATTCTTATGGGTCTTTGTGGGGTTGGTAGGCAGTTCATAAAACTGTGAGGACATTTTATTCATCATTCATTCATCCAATAAATAAGTAAGACTATCCAGTACATTTATAGCACTTGAAATAGAACTAAGAGTTCACTGTTGACTAACTCACAGTGGAACTACTCTTTCCTATAGTTTTTACAAAAGCCATGCCTACATATTTTATGTGTCATTCTTCATAACTGTTAATATGTCTTTTGCAGCTTCTAGAATATCCTGAAATTTGGGAAAACAAAAGAGAAAAAAAAAATCAAAGAGAATTCTGTAGTAAGGTTGCTGAGATGGGGCTAGTTTGTTTATAGTATTTAAATGTTTATTTATCAAGAGATGCTATTCCTTGGCCCAAATATTCATGCTTTGTATTTCAGGAACACAAATGAGTGCCACACTTTCAGGGAGGTCAAGCCAAAGACACCTGTGTTTCAAGATCACTGTGCACTCTAAAGGACACCAGCCTTACTTGCATCCTCAGCATCTCTCATGGGAGTCATTATTTCTGGAGGAATCTGCACTTGCCTTCTTTCCTGGTTCAGTCACAGAACTCATAGAAACCCGCTGCCAGGGGTTAACAACTGACACCCCAGAAGCCTGGCCAGAAGGCCACGCGGCTGAGAATCCTACAAAGAACTGGAGCCCAAAGTAGTTATCTCCCCAATGCAATGTCCTGTCACGGGTGGTGGTGACATGAACGCTTCTTGTTTTTCAAGAAAGGAATAAAATTAAATGTAGTGGAAAAAGTAATGAAGCAAGATTTGAAGACTTGGGTTCAAGAACTAGTCTTGATAGTACATATTAATACTTAACCAAGTAAAATATTCCTTTAATTTGGTTATACTTTGGTTTTCTTACCAATAAGACTGGTGATAATCACGTATTTCCCTTTAAGCTTTCAAAGTCAGTAATTTTCTGAAACTATATATAAAACATTTCTTGATACATGCAATGTGCCTTAAAAGCTACGAGACAAAAGTTCCAGTCTTGATTAAAAGAAACATTCCTATTGGTAAATAGGGCTATTACTCCCATCAAATACAAAGGTTAGTAAGTGTTGTTTACTAACTAAAATTGGGAACAATTCAATAAATTCCAAATGTATATCAGAAAATATCAAAATGTGTTAGCTGACAGTAGAATAAAGTATCCAAAAGCAGTGTGACACAAAGGGTTCTTATGAGAATGAAATATGTGCAACTGCCTTTTAAGTTCCCCAATAATATCACTAGACCAACACCAAACTATTTTCCAACCAAATGCTTACAAAAAGAGACAGTGGTGAAAGGTGACTTTAATTGCATTATTACAATAATAAATTTTAATAAATTTAAATTCTATAATTTAATATATAATTACATATAGAATTATATATAATCTAATAAAACACCCCATTTAAAGAAACTGAGAGCCCATCAGCAAAAATATAAATTTGCTGGCCCTTAAAAAACAAATTGTACCCATAAACTTAGAAGATCTAACCGTTAAAGAATAAAAATGATGTATAAGTTAACATTTTAAAAGTTCGCTTAAATTATTATGGTCTTTTAAACTATTTAAAATCAGTAGTGATGAGTAAGTCATGGTAGAAGACTAAATTGGTCATACAAAATGACAGAGGTAACAGTAACACTAAATTAATATCAAACAAACTATACAAACACTGTGGAAAAGTCAAAAACTGACATGTGGCTGAAGAAGGCTTAATTCTGAAAAACAAACACAGAATGGCAACGAACTGAGAGTTCATGCTGACTGGACCCAGGGCACTCACCAACTTTCACAGTTAGAGTTATGGAAAATAGAGGAGGAAAAAAACACCCTACTGGCTAAAGGTATAGGGATGAGAAAGCTCGGGGTTAGAAAACTGGTGAAAATGCAATGGGAAAATCCTGGCTGAAAGTCAACCACAGAAGACATGTGAACTGAATTCACAGCATGAACTCAACAAATGCTTGCCTGACAGCAAACTCACACATAAGCAAGGGAGACCAAGAGGATTTAGTGAGAAAGTAAAATGAGACAAAAGCCATATTTTTTAATTTGTGGTGCTCTTATAAACTGAAATTATCCACCAGTCATTTGCAGTTTGAACAAAAGATGAATGAGAACAGGCTTGATGAACAAGGTGAAGGTAAAAGCCTGCGTAGCCACTATCAAGTAGGAGGAATCCTTAGAAGCAAAGAAACAACAGAAAGCATGAGCACCACCCTTGCTTATTAAATCCTTGGGCTAACTGCCAGATTTCTCAGGGAGACTGCAGGATTTTTGATTTTTCTTTTCAAG
>PVHY01016204.1:0-34280 GCA_004024945.1 Uropsilus gracilis | reverse complement strand
TGATCTCACCTCAATCTTCCCTCTCCCCTCTCTCTCCTCTTTCCTCCCCTTCCCCTCTCTTCCTTCCCCTCCCCTTTTCTCCCCTCCCCTTCCCCCCAGCTGCATGATCTCACCTCACACCCTGAGATCCCTTTGCTGGAAATAGGGCCACAGTGTATGACTTTCAGGGCTGCTGAAATAAGTTACCAAGCTGCGAGGAGGTGCCGTAGCCAAGGACACAACCCAGGGCTTGGTGGAAGCTCAGCACAGGTGAGGGTCAATGGTGAGGTCACCTCAAGGTCACCTCAAGAGGAACAGAAAGGTGGCGACCAGCGGGGATGTGCTTCCAGCTGTGGGACCTGCCTTGTGACCCTGGGCAAGTCACGTCCCTCCCAAATCCCAGGTGACCTCAGGAGCCTGTTCTGCTTCCTGCTGACACCCTCCTGCCGCCTGTGCTGGACTCAGGGCTCACGCTGGTCCCCGCCCTGCCCCACGTGGGGTCCACTGGCGGGGATGCCCCGGGCACAGCTGAGACAAGTGGCAGCAAGCTCTGCCCTGGGCAGTCAGCCCTGCCCCAAGGAAGCTGACTCTTGTTCGGGGCGCTCCGCCATCTCCATGGAGACAGGCGGAGCAGAGTACTGAAAAGCCCTTCCTTGGGGAAAAGGCTTCGCCCTTCCCCAGAGAGGCCATGCTCCGTGACGCAGTTCCCTGGACCCTCCAAAACCGAAGGGACGTCCCACCCCAGAGGCCCAGAGGCCGCTGGCCATCCTGGGGAAAGTGGCCCCTTTGAAAAGACACCCCGTGGAGCCGGTCCACCCCAAACAGGCTCTGCCATCAGCAGGGAGGCTTCCCCAGCTGCCTCTGCTCCCGCCTCTCCTGCAGGCCCCTGCCTGTCCTCCAGACAGGAGGAATTTTCCAGAACCCCTGCTTGGGAGCCCAGGCCTGCGGCACCAGAGGACACATTCTTACAGAGGCCTAGAACGGATTGCACAGCTCAGGCGAGTGCCCCCTGCCCCCTGGGCAGGCCAGGACTCACCCCGGGGTGCTGTTTCCACGCTCCCTCCCGATCAGGAGCAGCACCCACCTTCAGGTTCCCAGGGCCAGCTTGTTGGACATTCTACCCACTACTTGTCTCTGCCTCAATGGGCCACCCTCGGTGCCCTGTGCCCCCACCCAGAACCACTGCGTCTCCCCGGAGAAAGCGTGGGTGGCAAATCCCAGGCTCCAATGACAGTGCTGTCTCGGGGTGATCCTCGGCCAGTCATTTGTTGAGTGATTTGAGTCTCTGTGTTCTCAACTCTGTTCTGGGAAACTTTATTGTTTTTAAGCTTATTTTTAATCATTTTGTTCACATAGCCATGCATATAAGTATATATGTGTACACATATGTATATTACATCGTTGCATTCCCGGGGGTTCTCCCTCCACCCCATGGCTCAACAGCCCTCCTCTTGATCTTCCTCTGCTCTTCCCTTCCCCAAATTTCTCCCTCACCCCACCCCTTCCCTAGCAGCCTGCCCCAGCTCCTCTGTCAATTTATTTTGGGTTTCTCCTGATCTTTTGTTTCTTATCCCTGCATCCTGTCTATAGATGAGACCATCTGGGTTCTGACTTATTCTTTCTGACTTATTTCTGCTAATAGGACTCCCTCTAGATCTTTCCATATCATCACAAATGCCCCGTATTCGTCAGTTTTGACTGTAGCATAACATCCCGTTGTGGGGATAGACCACATCTTTTTCCTTTTTTTTGAGACTAGGTCAGCTTTGTTGCCTGGAGTAATTCCAATCCCATAGACTCAAGTGATCCCCAACCTCAGCCTCCCAGCTAGCTGGGATTACAGGCGCCAGCTACTGCACCCAGCTGCTTTTTCGAGACCAGGTCTTGTTGTGTTACCCAGGGTAGTCTTGAACCCGAGAACTCAAGCAATCCCTGGCCTCTTGCCTCCTTGTGCTTGGATTACAGGTGTGCGCCATCGCACCTGGCTGATATACCACATCTTTTTTCAATCACTCATCAGTTTGGGGGCATTTGGGTTGTTCCCATAAGTGGGAAGCTTTAAAAAGTACTGTATAGTGAGTTTTCCCGGTGCGACACACTCTCCCAGGTGTTGGGGTCACCTCTGTGAGCAAACCTCACCTGGATTCCTGAGTTAGGTGGCACCAGGCCTGGCAGAGCCTGACAACATTTGATGCCCCCCACTCAAAGCACAGCTGAGAGCGAGTTGTTCCTTTGGCGCAACAGTTCGCAAGCACAGACGGTGGTGGTGGTCGTGTGTCCTCAGCTCCTGTTCAGTTTCCTGTGCTTCAGCCTTGTTCAAGGCAACCTTTTAGACTTACTTTTTGAACACATTGCAGGTCATGCCTGGGGTTTGTGGGTGGGGCTCACAGATCTGGGGTACTGAGCAATTCTTTGGCGCTTTCAGAGAGGCCAAAGCTCGCTGGTGCAGGTTGCATGAGAAACAGGAGCTCCAAAAGCTACATCATAGATTCCTTCACGGTCAGTTTCTCAGGGGCAAAAGACAAACACAGCCAGATCGGGGTCTCCTTGACCTGAACCAGGACAGCTCCTGATGGGCTTCTCTAACATGGCCTCCTCACAGGTCCCCCACGTAGCCATGCATGCCCTTCGGCTGGTAAGCAGCTCTCTCTCATCTCCACACACCAACCTGCTCAGTCCTGGTAAAATCCAAACTCTGTCCCATAGTCCATTAACCTTTCCCCCCACCCCCACCCTCCTGCACTCCAGCAGCACACACCCACACTCCCTCCTCCCTCAAGGCCTCCACATTGGCTCTTCCTTCTGTCTCACAAGCTGTTCCTGATGGACTCCCCTCAGCCCTCAGGCATGTCCTGATCACACAGCTTCACATGGCCCCATCTGCCTGGCAGGAGTGATTCTACCAATCTCTTGACTTTTCTTCAGAGCACTGATTTATCCAATTGTTCCCCTTCCTCGTGGCTACATCTCTCTATTTCCACCTGTTCCACTCACATTACTAGAATATCAGCTCCACAAGCGCAACCTTCTGTGCCCTCATCAGCACCTGGGAGGACTGCTGGCCTCATGGTCAAGGACACATTTGCTGAGCAAGTATGTGCTGCCATCACCCCGGCCTGGGTCGTTCATCAGTTGCAGCAGCTGAAGAAAAATATTGGCACCCTTGGTGGTTGTACAGCTTTGATGCTTCAGGGAAACAGGTGCACAGGGCCACCAGGCAGGGAGGCTGGGCCAATGCGGTGACCAGCAGGCAGGCTAGACCGCAGAGATAGGGGGGCCAAGAAGCAGGTGAACCCCCAACCTCTCAGGAATCTTCAGGCTCTTTCTCTGGTCTCTCGCTTGCATTCCCCTTGCCATGCTCATGCTCTCCTTCCTGTCCCTCTCCCAAGGTTATGCTGCCCTTTTATCCTCGCCTCCCCGGCCCAAGGGAGCCCACTCACGCATGCGCACACCCCCTAGGCCAGGCATGCACCATCATGGGGAGGACACAACACCAAAGGTGCTGGTCATAGAGGCTAATGATGAAGGGTAAAGACCCTGGTAATTCATTTACCTCACAGTGGCCTAGAAGTCAGGTTTAGGTCAACCTTCCTCAGAGACGCCACAGAATTCCCTGTGGAAAAGGAAAGGAGCCCTTTCCTCTGAATGGCAAAGCCACGCTCTGCCTCTGAGAGCCCTCAGCCCGGACTGCCCATGTTGTGCTGATTCATAGGCACCTCCCCTCTGCTGGACCTTAGACTCCTTCATCTAATTCCTCTCCCAGCCTCTGCCCCTCCCAGCCCTCAGCTAAGCACCTCTCAGGCTGATGTGCCCGGGAGGCTGAGCGAGTGGTGACGGCTGTGGCGGGCACCTCAGAATCACTGGGAACAATTTGGAGTTCCGTGTCCCTGCATTTCAAAATGACTCTGAATCTATATGAATCTGATTCCCAGAGACGAATACTGCCAGGTGGGAGAACTGAGTCAACACAGACTTTGCAGGTAGGTTGTTGCGAGGCTAATTTCCTCTGGTATTCGGCATAATTGGACACTGCACCTGGGTCGCTAGCCTCACTCTTCCTTGAAAGGCAGGTGATCAAATGCAGAGAAGGTGAGCAGGAAATGCAAGCATCTTGTTAGGGGAGTGGGAAGATGAGAAATACTCCGGTTCCTGTGAGAAGCCGTGCAGACAGGGCCGGGAGCGGGAGTTGAAGGGGCTTTGGGGACAGTAACGTGGTCATTTCTGGCCTCCAGCTGCTCAGCAGCTCAGTGGTGCAGACGCTGGTCACTCTGTGGCTTGGTGGCAGAGCTCTGGCCCTCCTGACCTGGTGGTGGAGGGACTTGAACTTGGACGGTGTTTCTGTGCTGCTGTGGGGGACTCATCCCACATCCACTCACCAGGGACTTTGTGCGCGGGTCAGCTCTGACCTACCTCAGCAGGTTCAGCCGGAAGTGAGGGGCCACGCACTCTTGCTGAGGAAGAGTCAGGGAAGAGAATGGGCTACTCGGACTGATGCCCAGTGAAAAACTCCCCCATGTTCTTAGGGGAGGGGTCTCTCTCCCTTTCTTGGATCTATAACAGGTGACAAGGCTGAACTGGGGGCTGGGGTCCCAACGTTGAAGCAAGATGCAGCTGAGCTAGAGGAAGACAACACTGGGCAGAGGCTTAAAAGGCTCCTGGAGTAACAGGTGAAGCCTTGGGAGAGGAGAGCTCGGCCTGAGGAGAATACAGGATGAGAGAGCAGAGGCATGCATGCAGGGACAAGAGATGTGCACGCATGCCCAACCTAATGGGGGAGGAAGGCCCAACTGCCATGGATCGCTTGACTGGGCCACAGTCTAGTTGGAAAGAGAAAACCCAAAGGCTTTTAGCCCATGAGAGGGAGGCTCACAGGACAGAAGACTCGGGAATGCTTATTCCTGACGAGAGGGGCTTGCTGGACCCTGAATTTGGTGCTGGCCTGTTTCATGCTGTTTGATTGACTGGCCTGGGCAGTCCAGAGAATGCTGGGTTCTCATCCTCTCATGAATAAACCCTGTTTCTGGTCAGCTTGAAATCGGGTCAAAAAGGAGGGGAAAGCCTCCAACTTACAAGCCCCAGGTCCGTATCACCTGCATGTAGCAGTTGCCACTCAAAATGCAGTTTAACAAGGGATTTATTAACAAGGGAGTGCAACAGGGAAAACGAAAAGTCCTTAAAGCCACAAGTGGCAGTTATCTTACCCCATTCACCATTCTCAATCCCAAAGCTCCCAAAGACAGTCCAAATCCTTTGCCCCTCCAAACCTCAGAGATTGACACTCTGCAAAGTCCAGTCTTTTTCCAGTGTCTTCTCTTTCCTTCTTCTCTCTCTAGTGTTCCGAGCTGCTCTGCTTCTTCAAGGTGCTCCAAACTTCTTCCACAATTGCTGATGCACAAATCAGTTTTCCAAATCCCTGGCCATCACCAGGTACCAGCTTTCCAGACCATCTTGCTGCAGCATCACACTCTCCACCCTGACCACTCTTCTGCTGGCCACCATAGCTCCTTGCCACAGTAGTTCACTCTTCCAGGGGGCTTCTGCCCAGCCTGGTCCCTCAGGATCCTCATTACTTGCTTACCATTCTCTTCTCCTCTGCAGAAGGCTCTGCTCCAGCATCTTTCTCCAGGTGCCAAAACCTCTCTGCTATCAGCTTCACATGGTTCTGCTTCTCATGCAGATCCTCCCCCAGCTGCTTCCTCCCCCAGTTTTTAACTGCCATGCCCCCATAAGTGGGGGAGGGGCAACCAGTTTCAAGCTGGTCTTGTGCTGCTGACCCACCAGCATGGACCTGGGGGGGCAGGATTAAACACCAGCTCTTCCCTGGTGATGTGGCTTCATTTGCCAGCGTTGGCCTCTGACCCAAGAAGAAGCTGCTTTAATTACACTTTAGTGTAAGACCTAACATCAAGCGCCCTAACAGTGACCCTGGGGAATGGCCTTTCCCATGATCCTTCTCAAATGGCCTCAAATATCAGCCACGACCACCTGAGGGAGGCCAGATTCACACCTTTGTGCAGTGCCCATGTATCGTGGAGTACTGCTTCATCACTATCGGCAGCACCATCCTCACCAACCCCCTCCTTGGGCCTCTCTCCAGCCTCCAGGACCTCTCTCCAGCCTCTATCCTCCCACCATACTCCGGCACAACCAAGGGCTGAGAAGGGCTCACTGAATGAATGAATCTGTCTTCAAGGACCCATAAGCCAGCACACCGAGGCAGAGCTGCAGCTCCCAGAAGAGCTGGAGTGAAGCATCATCTCCATAACCAAACCCTGGGCCCATGGTTCTACACGATGTGCATGAGGCATCACCCTTTCCCCATCAATGGGCCAGGAAAGTCACAAGGATATGTCTGCGACCCCATGGCAGAGCTGCTGACACAAGAGAGGAGAGGAGCTGGATCCGCCCCAGCAGGGAACACCTCCACCCCAGCAACTGGGGGTCAGGCTCCCGAACCCAGATATCAGGACTACACAGCACAGAAGCAGCAACACGGGACAGATACCAGAGAGGAGCCTGGAGAAGCCACCACACATCTGCCCTACAACATGCTCCTGACGTGCCCGGCCTGACCATCCACCTTGGTCCACTCTGGAGATCCGGGCAGCCTGGGCTGCTGTTGTACAGGAGTGCAAGCCACATCCAGGAAAACAGGACAGAGTTCCAGAAAAAGAAAAGGCCAGTGGGCCATGCATGGACCAAAGCTTGCAGCAGGAGGAGATGGAGTGACCAGGGGGGCGGAGGAGGAAAGGGGGGAGTAGGGTGGAGGAGAAGGGGTAGAATATGGGAGAAAGGAGGGCCACACTTCAGGGAAACAACAGCCATACACACGTGACCGATATTGTATGAAAATTACAAAAGAAAAAAACGTTAGAGGATGAGGCCTGACTGTTCAGAAAAAAAGAAATGTACCTTTTTCTTTTTCCCCCATTAGTCTATACACCCAGAACCTGGGGTGTTGTGTCTTCCCCATGATTATGCAGTCTGGTGGGTGTGCGCATGTGTGAGCGTACACACCTGGGTTTAGGAGAGAGGATAAAGGGTGCAGAGAGAACACATGAGCGTGAGCACGAGGAGAGAATGTCAGAGAGAGTCCGGAGAAAGCATGGAGATTCCTGGGGAGCTGGGAAGCTTGTCTACCTCCCACCCCCGACCAGCGCTGGTCCTGCCCGGGCCTTGTCCTGCCTGGTATGTTCATGTAGCTGCTCAGACCAATAAAGAAGCTATGCAGATGCGTGAGCCTGATGCCCCCCCTACGACTGGCGATGAGGGTGGCCATGTTACAGCCTATTAATAAAGCCACCCTGCGAGCTCTCCAGAGCTCTGTGGAAGGGCAGGATGTCCTTCCGGTGGGAGACCTGCCCCTACCACCTCCCTGGCCACACACAGCATTGCTGGTGGCCTGCATGTATTCCATCCTCCGGCTTTGATGGAGTCTGAGCCTCTCCCTGCTAGGGTGAGCAACCTGGGCATGGAAAGCATGTCTTCATCAGCCCTGTCTGGCATCGAGGTGATGCCAACTACATGCTGGCTGAATTGAAATGTAGAGTCGGATGCTTAGGATTCCATCTCACCTATCCCCAATCAGGGTCTGCTCTGCCAAAGCCAACAGGATCCCTGTCACCCATCCAAGGCCTGAGCATACCCCTGCGTGGCTCGCGAGGAGGATAATTTGTTTCTTCTTGGGAGATCTTGTCAGTCTCTGTGGGATTTTGTGGTTTTTTTAATCCTGGCAGGAAGCAAATCCAACTGGAAAGTGACTTGGAATAAGACTGAGTTTAATAGTGTTCTTCCTCTAACCTTTTACCCGCGTCTCCAAAAAGTCAGTGCAAGGATAACTGCAGGTCACCAATACCTTCCCCTGCCAACAGCATAATTAAATCACCATTGTCCAGATGACCCACAGTCCTGGTAGGGAAAAAGTCAATCTCTGGAAGAAGGTAAATCCAACATAGGAGCATGTCCTTTGCTACCCACCCAGGCATCGTCTTCACTGCTATTTCATGAGTACTGACTCCAAAGCTATTAGGTGGCTGCAGCACAGAGAACCAGAGAAGTCCAGTCACTTACCCAAGGTCACACAGCAATCAGCACATGGTATTCACAGAGCCCACAACCAGTGTTCCTGACCATGACTGCAACGTGGACTTTGTGGGGGAGGAGGGGTTTCATTTGGGTTTTTTCCAAGATAATTCTTTAAAGCTAAGGTTAAGGATATAGTCTCGGGCTCTCAATATACACAGAGGTTCCTCCTTGCTGCGTTCCCAGTGTACATACATGTTATTCATACATTCATATCTTATTCATGTATAGTAGACATGATGTTAGCACTGTAAAAAATAAACATACTTATATTTCCTTCTAGGCTGTGAACTCCTCAAGGATGTGAACTTATTCCCCCAGCACTTTCCCTTCAAGGCCCAGCTCAAAGGGCACCTCTTCTGTGAAGCCCTCCTTGATTTCCTCCATAGCACTTTGTACCATTCTCCACAATAGCATTTGAAGTTTAGAGTATATGGAGGGGCAGGGTGTAAAATCTGGGGCTCTCCCTACTTTGTGAACTACTCAAGGACATAACTGTTTTATAATATTCTTCTGGAGCCCAGATTCCTCAACCTTGTCCCTGCCACATGAAGATCCCCAGTATTTGCATAAAGCTAATAAATCCTCATTATTTGTGTAAGGCTCGTTAGTTTTGAGGCCCACACTGCTGCTTTCTAGTCCAGTTGAATGGAAATAACCACAGTCCAGTCTCCAACAAAATGAAAAGAAAATCACGTCTTTGCTTAATATCTTCCAGAACAGGAAGGGAGGTGTAACACTGAGCTCATACTGACACCTTCCAAAAGCAGAAAGAGCATCCCTTCCTGCTTCCTCTCCCCCCACAGCTCCTCCTTGGAATTGCTTGAATAGTCAGCTGCACCCCCTTTCATACACAAACACTCACTCTAAGCCAGCCTGGGTGGGGGTGGGGGACAGGGGTTAGGGGGCTCTTCCCTTTGCATCCCTTCTCTTCTCCCTGCCTCACTTCCCTCTCCCTGTACTTTATCTCAAAGACCAACTTAGCTTTCCCTCCTGCTTTCTTCCCACTTCTTTTTCACTTGAAGCCAGTCTTTTCTCCCTTCCTTCCCACACCTTTGATATTCTCCCTCTCTCTTCCCACTCCTCCACTTCTTGCACTCTTTCTGGTCTTGGGGAACCAAGTTGGCAGATCCCCCTGGGAAGGAAGGGAGGGACTCGCAGGAGCTGGGGGCGGCATGCAAGGGGTAGCATCTCCAGCTTAGACTCTTGCCTGGATCTGTGTTGACTAATGGGTGAGGACAGGGTGGTCTGGCCTGTCTGCAGAGCAGCTTCCAGCAGCTTGTCCAGGCCCTGGTGGGAGACAGAGTGAAAATCCCTCCTGATAAGATACACACACAGGTCTTTCTCTTTTCCTGGAAAGAGGCTTCACAGATGGCATTTTTCGGCCAAAGTGTAGGGTGTGCTGCATGAGACAAAAATCCCAGTTCTGTCTCCGTTTGTTAGGTAGGAACATGAACACTGAGAAATCAAGAGAGTTACTCAAGATCTTTCAGCAAGAAAATAGGAGTTTTAGGTCTTTGCACTTGACCTTAGCTAAGGAAATTCTCTTTCTGGGAAAGCCATGATGGTGACTTTGACCCTGTAATTGTTCGGTACGGTTATTGCAGGATTTGTTTTGATCCAAGGCCAATAATGAGTCAAAATATGATCATATTCCTACAGTTATTATATTAACAACATTGTCTATGACTCACTAGACACCTGCTCCGTGCGAAACACAAACCATGTCATCCACAACTCACAATCTCATTGAAGTGTCTCAAAGCTTCTCCAAGATGGAATCTACAGATGAGGAGACTGAAACTGCAGAGAGCTGGAATAACATGTCCCCAGGGGGAGAGCCGGGATGACGGTTCCAACAGGCCTGTGGAATTCAAAGCACTGGACTCTTGGCCACAACCATCAGTCATTATGCTTCATCCAGGATTTCCAGCATCACCTCTGGTAGGCCCCAGGAGGTCATCACTAGCTGATGCTTTTAATTCATATTTTGCTCCCTTTTCCAGCCCTTAGCCCCCATCTCTTTACACACACACACACACACACACACACACACACACACACACACACACCTGGGAAAGGTGGTAGCTTTAAGAGGTACCCAGTCAAGAAGCCGCAAAGCTCACCAAGCAGAAACCAGCTGTGTTCTAAACAGTCTCGGCATCTGAGCAGCTCCTTCCCACCCCAGAGAGGTTCCCTGACCCTGTGAGATTCCAAAGCCTGGAAAACAACTGTCTGGCAGCCTACACCCTCACTCCTCCCCCCTCCCCCCATTTTGGACCAACTGCTCAACTCTGTCAGCCTTGACCAGGTCTGAGGTGTTGCTTCAGCCATTCAGCCTGCTTCCACTGCTGACTTCCAGCCAGAGCTGGACAGAAGTCATCCCATGCTCCTGGGCATAGATATTCTACAAGTGTTTACATAGCATCTATTGAGAGGGGCAAGACAGGGCACTCAAGATCCGGGCTGGTCTCCCTGACTGTCCTCCATGATCACAGTTTGTCTGCATTCTCGCCTCCTGCTTCACAAGCCAGAGCACCCTTCGCAGCCTCCCTGGAAGACAGTAAGCTGCAGGAGCTGTATCTTCTTGGAAGGAGCATCAAAATACCAATTCCCTCCGTCTCCATTCAACTCTAGCATTGACCAGTCCTGTTTGAAAATAGAACATACATTTTCTAGGGCTCCTGCCTCTGGCCTAGCTGGCAAGTGAGCAAAGCCACTTTCTCAGGCTCCATCCTGTAAAAAAGATTCTGCTGCTGCTGATGGTGTGAAATCTGTCTTTTTAAGTACAAAAAGCAAAGATTTCACAACAGACACCCAGGCTTTCAGCTCAGCAGGACACTCTTTAGAAGGGCAACAATTGTCTCTGGCTTGTCTTTCTCTAGCTTCAGTTTTGGGAACCAGAAGCCCTTCCCTCCATCACGAATAACTACATCTTTAAAGGTAATGACTCAGTCCTTCTACCTATAAGCACTAAATTCCAGCTTGTGTTGGCTCGAACAGCGCCCACAAAGTGCTTTCCAGGTTCAAATCCTCTCTCTGATTATCTAATACACTCTTTGTCTCTAGCTGGGACTTTATTTTCAGTCAATATGTTTTAGCATCTGGTTCTAAACTTACACTGGTCCCCTGAGCTGGTCCCGCTCACCCCTGGGCTGAGAACTGAGGTAGAGGGGATCCCAGGCTTAGCAAAAAGGGAATTCAAGCGGTGCCATTTTCACAATGGGAAATTTTCTGCCACGCGTCTCATAATTGATGTTGATTCAGGGTTGTGAGTGACGCAGTTGAAATTCTGTTGGTGCCAGAGTACCCAGGAGGGTGGAGTCTAAAATAACCTGCAAGAAAAAGCAAGAATTGCTAAAAGGCAGATAAAAGGAAGGAGCAAAGATAGGAAAAAGGAAAGTGAGGGAGAGACGAGAACGGTGGACTGAGGGAACAGGCCCACGTGACCTGGCCAGGGGAAAGCTCCTGAAGAGTGAGCTGGAGGTGGCAAGGAGCCATGGTGGCCAGCAGAAGAGTGGCCAGTGTAGAGAGTGTGGCACCGCAGCAAGGTGGCATAGTGAGCTGGAGATGGCCAGGAATTTGGAAAGCTGATTTGTGGATCAGTAATTGTAGAAGAAATTTGAAGAGCCTTGGAGAATTGGAGCAGTGTGGAACACTGGCGAAGAGGTGAAGAGAAGATGCTGTAGAAAGATTGGACTTTGCTGAGTGCCTGCCTCAGGTGTGGAGGGACAAAGGGCACCATCTTGGACATGTGTCTTTGGGACTTTTGGATCTAAACAGTGCTTGGGGTGAATAACTGGCCACTTGTGGTATTGAGGACTTTTCATTTTCCCTGTTAAATTCCCTTGCTAATAAAATTCTTTGTTAAACTGCATTTAACTGGCAACTGCTTCACGAACCTGAGGGGCTGTGGGAGGCAGAAGCCACTTTTTAAATGTGGCCTGTTGGTTGGTGACTTCTGCTCCTTTCGATCCTATATCAATGTCATCACTGAATGTGACGGTACGTCTGATCATTCTCTCACAAGGCGCTATTAAATGAGGGCGCTGTGTGCAATCACTAGACACATCTCTAGCCTTAGATCACAGGGAGAACCCACACACACACCCAGCCTAGACTGTTTCGTCTTAGTTGTTGTTTCATGGCACTTCATGGCTTCCCCACGGCCCCCTCCCTTTTTTAAGTACCATATGATGGAGCATCAAGCTCCACAATCAGTTACTAACAGAACTGAGGAGACCCATGGACAACACCAGCCACCAGGAAGGTGTTCCCATGCCCCTCCTGTTCTGGTAGCCATTTTGTTGTCAGAGGTTAAGGGTTTGTTTCTATTTTTGCTTTTGGTTGCTTTCAATTTATAATCCACAAACGAGCAAACACGTCCAGTGTCTGTCTCTTTCCTTTGGACTTGCTTCACTTTTGGCTCCCCTTTTATAGCCCTGAAAAGGGTGTGTCATCATTGCTTGTGTGTTTGCATGTGTGTTTGTGTTTATGTGTGCATGCACCTCCCACACTAGATAGCAAGCTCCTCAAAGGCAAAGGCAGTCAGATTTGCTTTTATGCTCCAGTGGCCAGCACTGTGGCCAGCTCCTAATAGGTCCTGAATTCAATTTGGTGGAACTAGAAAGAGATAGAATTCAGATGATGCGTGTATAGAGATGCATCAGTCTTGGGCTCTAGGTTTGTTATTATTTTAGCTAATCAGAGAGATGGGCTCTGTCTAGAGTGAGACAACCAAGTAGGTGATGGGTTTCCAAGGAAGCTCCCAACACTGGGATTGCATTGCTGTGAAGGGTCCTTTCTCCTTCACAATATACGGTGACTTCTTGAGCCTCAGAGCTCCCTGCCTAGTCCCTGCATCAAGAGAAACCCAGTGGGTGACTCACTGAAAGCAGGAAGGAACAAGATCTTATATGATCAAGCCACTGTTGGTAATTGTGTCATTGGTTATTTAGTATTAGATTTTTCTTAAGATCTTTAGGGGCTTCTCTCCAGCCAGACGACCTCATGCTTAGTGAGATGTATGGCATCTAGAGAGAGAAGGAAGACTGTGAGGTAAGGAGGGAAAATGACCATGCATGAAACTGGATCACTCCCATGCTCCCTAGTGAATCAGGTCAAGGGCAGATGCTGTCACTGCCATTTTGCCAAAAATAAAAAAATTCACCTACCAAGCTGTCTTTTTTTAATATCACGTTCAACAATGTGTCTCTATGTTTCTATGTGTTAGATATTGTCAGTCACATATGATAGTACTGTTAATTCTTTTGCATGGACAGAATAGATGAGTAAGCATTCTACACATCTCATCTCTTTTATGAAGCACACAACTCTCTGAGGTTGACATCTATGTATTAGCCCACTAGGAGCTTATGCAACAGAAAATCATTTCCTCATAATTCTGGAAGCTGGAACCTAAGATCAACTTGTCACCAGGGTTAGGGTTGGTTTCCTCTGAGGTCTCCTTGGTTTCTAAAAGTTTCTTCCTCATGTCTTCACATGGTCAATGTTCTGTGTGCATGTGAGTCCTAACCTCTCCTCCTAAGGTCAGATTGGATGAAGGTCCACACTGCTGACCCCTTTTTTTATTAAAAAAGTTATTTTTATTATTTTCTTACAACCTCAGTCACATTTGTATAATTATTGATTCCCTTATGTATGGCCAACTCTCCTTTCCCCCTTCCTGCCTTTCTCCCCTCCAGTCACTCCAGCTCCCCTCTCTCTGCAAGTCATTGGTTAAGGTTTGGCCCATTGGTCTCTACCTTTTCTGTTACAATGTCCTTTTCGTGGGTGAGGATCTGCACTCCTAGGACTTGGCAGAACAGGTTTCTTAAATTTCTGGGGGTAAGTTTGAGGTGGGTAGCCAGCCTGAACTCATCAGGATCCTCTTGTAGGGCAGGTGTGTAGCATTGTTCTCCAGGCTCCTTGATTGTGGAGCTTCCTGTGGTGAAGTTAACAGTCTCCTTTGCTCCAACCCCGTGTGATCACTAAGATTCACGGGTGCTGCTTCCAAGCCTCATAGTTCTGACATGCTGAACTCATTCTAAGTGACGTACCTCTTTAAAGACCCTGTCTTCAAATCTGTCCCATTCTCGGGTTCAGTGCACTAACATAAGTATAAGGAGGCAGGGGGAGACCCAGTTTAGGAGCTCAGGACCATCATTATTCAATGAGGAAACTGAGGCTTCCAGAGACAAAATCACTCGCCAAAGTTCGCTGCTTTACCCAAGTCGAAGAAGCCCATCCCCCTCAGCATCACTCTACTTTCTAGAAACCGGGGTCTAACAATGGTCTACAAACCTCTATGTGATCTGGCCCTTGCCCCAAAGCCATGCTCCCAGTGAGACTTTCCCCACTGTTCTATTTCAAACTGCAAAATATTGCTGCATTCCCCGTCTCCACTCTCCTGTGTATGTTCCTTCATAGCATGTATTTGCTACCCAGGATAATATATGTTTTGCTTTTCTGTTTGTTTACTGCCTGCTTCTTCTCAGCAAATGTTTGTTTTGCTCACTGTTGGCTCCTCAGTAGCTAGAAAACTGCCTGACTGATAAATGTTCGCAGAATTAATGAGATTAGAAGAAGCGAGCTGCACCCCTTGGACTACTGCCACCTCCCGATGCAGGGTTGTGCTGAGTTGCTGATTCCTTTGAAAAGTCCCTCATTGGCCTCCCTTTCCATTATGGCCCCCTCAGCATTTTGCCAGGTCAGTTTAGACTGGATCGGGAAATACTTGGACCGTGAACGCTAAGACTTCTGGTTTTTATGTACAGTAACAGAAGCATCTTGACCGTTTATAAGAAGGGCTTAAGTGTTGTGTTGTGTTTCTTCAGGAACAGAGCAGACAGAAGGAATAAGCAACAGAGGTGGGAGGGGGAGGGGGAAGTGACAATGGAACAGACCAACCAGTCACAAGACAGATGACGTGGTTCAAATGCTGGCTTTTAAGTTGTCTGCTCCAGGGAGGACTTGGTTTTGTGTTCAAGACAGAGGAGATCATAACATGGCTGCATCATGAGTCACTTTATTTGAAAACAGCTCACCTTGGCTTAGAAACGAAAGCTGCAAATCACTTATCTCCCTGAAGCATGAAGTGATGAGGCCATAAACAAGGACAAGGAGGGCAGTCAGGAGAGCGAGGAGAAGGCTGGAGATACTCTCTGCTGGGGAGGCAATCAATCTGCCTGTCCTGCCAGGGCTTCCCTGGGCAGACCTGCTCCAAGCTCACTCCCATGGCTATTGACAGAGTTTAATTCCCTGAAGCTATTGGCACGAGAACTTCAGCTCCTTTCCGGCCATCAGGAGAGGTTCCTGAGTTCTTTGCCGTGGGGCCTCTCCATGTTAAGAGCACAGAACATGGCAACTGGTTCTATCTGAGAGAGGAAGAGCAAGGAGACAATCTTCTGCAGTCTAACCATGGGTGTGGCACCACTGTTCCTTAGAAGCCAGCCCATGTTCAAGGCAGGGGCTGATGAAACAATGATGTGCATACCAGGCCAAGGGAAGGCAGCCTGCCATGCTCTGGCGTCACCTGAATGGAAGGCACCTGGGCTTACCACCTCTTTGAGGACTCCTTCCAAGACAGAGGAAGAGACATGGCCAACTAGAGAGCTGGAGAGCAAGAATAGAATCACAGGTCAGCTGCTCTTTCTTGCTTCCTCCTTGGCACCCACCTGTCTCCAGAGACTCTTTTGCTACTGACCAGACCTGGAACTGACAATAGAGACTGTCTCCCTGGGAGAGGTTGTTCCTTTCTAGAACTGTGGGCAACATCTCTCTCTCGGCTCAGGATTAAGCAGCCCACTCAGAATACATACCTACACTCCAATCTCCAATCTTACTGGGTTTTGGGGCGGGGGAGGGAGTTAGGGTTTTTATCACCATATGCCTGACAAGTGGGTTCTCTCGGCTGGTTTGGAACTTAGGCAAGGAAGGGAGATTCTCCCCCCACCCACCCCAAATCCATTCTCAAAAGCGTTGAAGTTTAGAATTAAATCAACTCTAACTGGACCAGTGTCACAGCCATGTCACCTCTGCAGACTTGGTTCACTGCTCTTCTGTCGCCATCTTGAAAGTCATGACGATTTCCAAGCAGGCGCTTCCACAGCCCCACTTGATCTGGGCCCCACAACTTATCCAGCGGACCCTGGACTTGTGCCCAACCCTGTCTTTCCTCTAGCCGCTAAGTCTTGGGGAAATTGCCATCCCTTGGTGCTTTCCTCAATCACAAAAAAGGACTGAGAATAAATATCACACACTAGAGAGGTTGGGAGTATAGGTGTAGAACATCTACAACTATAGGTTCAAGACGTCTACACTTAAACATCTGCCTGAGTGTCTGGCCTCTGAAGAGTCAGTCAGCCACCTCTTTTGTGGTCTATGTCCTTTGCCCAAGATCCTGACAGGAGGAGCAGGGTAAACATGGTAGGGGGAAGGACAGGAAAGCAATACAACTCCAGAAACAAAGATGCTGACATGGAAACCAGAGGATGCTGCTGACAATGGCCCACCCCCTTCCCTGCAGGTCTACGAGCAGTTGCCACAATGCATTGGCGAGGTGGCCACTCAAGATGTGCAGGTACTAAGGCCACAGTGGCACATGAACTCCCCAGAAGAGCCCAGACCTCCAGGAAGAGCAAGCAGGTAAGAGAACAGGGACCTTCCAAGCTGAGAGGAAATGTTTGCAAACACCAGGGTGTCACTAATCACAACTTGTTGTCTGGAAAAACCTCCAATGTCAATGTCTCATTAATACATTTCATTGAGAAATACCAGGAGAGAGGTTTTGTTTGCTGCTTGCATAATTTGCTACATTTCATGTTTAAATTGAAGTATCTAATTATACAATTATGAATCATCCTGATTCAAAAAAATTCATTAAAATAATTCCCTTATGTAACGGTATCTTCAATATACCTTCTCTTCGTTATGTGCTTTTTTATTATACCGGAGCCAAAAGATCTAATTCTATTTTTTAAGTGTCCCATTAAGCCAGAATGACAATTCTGCTCCAATTACCATCATGAGTTTGTTGGTTCTGACTTGCATCACATCTTGAAATGTCATGCTTTTTTGATGGTTGTTTTCCCAGGAGACTTTATAGCTTTTGCAATTAGGCGGCCTTGTAAAGATGGGTTGAAATGACTTTAATGTTTCAAATTAACTGAGCATTTTGTGTACTCATTTCTTTTGTCTTCTTGAAAACTAGTAATACCTTTCATGTAACTCGGTTCTTGGACCTTGCCAACATATAATGACATTTCTAGTCTTATGTGATGGAACTTTCTAGACTTGAGTTACATGTGACAAAGCAGGGCTGGGAAAAGAAAAAAAGAGAGAAATGAGGAGAGAGATGAATTGAGAAGAAAGTTAAGCGATAAGGAAAACAAGGGAGGAGAGAGGAAGAGATGTATAGGGAAGAGAAGGAGAGGAACACACTCAGGTCAATATGAATATGTAAAGAATTTGCTAGCAACATAGCAAACTGCTCAAGGATCAACTGGCAGGCTAGGGTTCCTGGTTTTGACCACAATGACCAAGGGAGGCTGGACAGTTGAGAACATAGCCAAGAACAAGCACAGCAGTAGTATAATTAGGCATGACAGCACTGCCAAATCTGGACTAACTAGGACTACTGGGCTTAGTTTTCATTTTCCCCTCTCTGTAATTTAAGGAAATATATTCTTTAAAATTATTTTCATGTGCATTTTTATGACTATTTTGTTTGAGAGGAACAAGGAAATTATTCTACAATGAATGTTAACTTACAAGTGACATGCTGACAATATGTTTTGGAAATAAGACAAAATAAAAGTGTGAATTTTTATAATGATTTAAAAATGCAAGATATCCAATTAAATAGAAACCCAATTAAATAGCACTGCATTTATATGACTTCTCCATTTCTGTAATCCCCAGCACTATGTATAAACAGGTTACCCTTTTCCAAATCATAATTGGCCAGGATAATGTGAAATTTCATCAGAAAAATAGTTCCCAAAGTTGACTGCAATACGAACAAATATGCATCTTCTTCCTATATCTATGTATGTTTAACCTATCGGTAACTACTCAGTGTAATGTAAGAAAAATATAAATCACTGTTTAAACAAAAAGCATATTTATGGTTTAAAAATGTTGAGTTTTTTGCCTAGAAAAATCCTTTCATATCTTATATTACCTAATACAGTTAAAAGCCTGGAAATATGTTAATGAATTCAATTTGCATGGGGAATTCACTTCTCTCAATAAGGAGAAAATTTTTTCATTGGATCATTTTAAATAGTAAAATTTTGAGTACAGAACAAAATAGCATCTCCAACAGATGCCTAAAGACACTAGTTATGTTTACCAGATACTGTAATCAAAATGGCCAAGTTGCAAAAAATTACCACTATGGCTCCACTTTGCTTTTTCCCAGCAGTCAGCTATGACCCCACACACTAGGGAGGATGCAGGAACCAATGAAATACATCCTGATGAAATAAATTTCACAGAACAGACAATTCTCATAAAGTAGTATTTTTTTCATTTCCTCCTGAGAATCCACTTAATCAATCCTTGGACTGCAATCAAGGCAAAGGCAAAAATCCTAAATCCTCAATCATGTTTGCTGTTCTTTTTAATTGAGGTACAACTCAAACTAAGTTTACAATTCCTAGGAGTCTATTTCAAATATATCCACACCACCATCACCCTATTCAAAACAGACTATTTCTAACACCTCAGCCCTTCCTGGTCAATCATCATTCCCCTTAAAAAAGAATCATTTTTCTGACCTCTATTACTATAGATTAGTTTTGTCTGGTTTTGAAGTTCATATAGGTGGACCCATAAAATAGTTACTGTTCTCTCTCTCTCTTCTCTCTCTCTTTCCTTTCTTTGTACATCTCCCTCTCTCTATTATAAGTGTGTATATATACATTGAGATTTATTCCTGTGGTTACTCACAGTAACAGTTCCTAGTTCTTTTTTGTTTCATTTTGTTTGTTTTACCAAATGCTTCATCCAGTCTACATCACATGGCCACATGGGCTCTTTCTCCCTGTGGTCTCCAATGGATGCTACTGCTGTGAGAATCCACACCTGTCTCCTGCACCCAACTTTCTTCAACACAACTATACCTGTGTAACCACGGGGGCATGAAGTTGTGCAGGTTTAACTGCTGCCGATATTCATGTAAGGACCTGCGGCTCCCTCCTGGACCAGGGTGGGTGTTAGCTCCTCTCTCTCTGAAGCCCTGCAGTCCATCCTGCTCTAGTCGGATCCTGGGAGGAGTTGGTCCAGTCAAGCCACACACACACACACACACACACACACAAATGCATATATATATACATACATATGTAAATAACACAATAAAAATAAATAAATAAACACAATAACAAAACAATGCAATTAAAAAAAACATAAAAACAAGGCAGGATTCAGGTGTTCATCAGTTAAACACAGGGCAAGGGTTCACCATTACAAAGAATTTTCAGGGTTTTTTATCTATGCAAATTTCATAAGAATTGTCATACAGTCTTTATTTTACTTTGACCCACTTTTTAAAGTTAAGTGGGTGTATTTTGACCTAAACCAATATCACTTAGCATAAATGAAATGTGATTGTATATAAAATGAGCAGCTTAGCTGTAACAATGGTGTTAAACCTTTATTATTCTGGACAAGAGACTGGCCCTGAGGCCTACCCTGTTTTTGTTAAAAAATGGAACTTTATTTTTTAATGTGACCTTGGGAAGTGTTTGAGATGGCTAACAATTTGTTAAAGAAAAACATATATTCTTTCTTTGAAATAAGCAGCACCCTACACTTATTAAGGAGATTAGTGTCTATTCTGCTTTACTATAGCCTATTTCTCTCATACAGAGCCAGAGAAACACTGCAGACATATTCTTGTCTCTCTATTGCACCACCCAGGGCACACAGTCATCCTCCCAGCACCGGCTCAGATACACACCTGGGAGTTCCAGGAGGCAGAAGCCACCCTCATGCACATCCCTGTCATTCGTTTCTCTGCAGGTCACTAGCAGTTTTGAAAAGGCAAGCGGTCTCTGAACAGGGTTACCTTATGTATTTATGTTTCTCCAAATTTGCATTGCATATAGTTTTATCAACTGTTTCATACATATCCGTGGGAAAACAGTAACGATTCAGTTCCAGAGCATGATAAGGCATCCCTACCAGCTGAGTCATAGACAGTGTTACTAACCATCCTAACCTCAACAAAAAGTAATTAAATAAAAGATAGAAAAGAGGTCAGTCCCAGAGCTTTATAAATTACCAACCACACACACACACACAAACACACACACATTAAATATATCAATAATTACATTACAAGTAACTGAGCCAAATAATCCAATTAAATAAAGATAAAGATTGTCAGCATGTTTTTTTAAAGCAACTACTTTTAAGAGACACTTTAAAAATAAAGAAACATGGAAAAGTAACAAGACTTACTTGGATACATAATGTAAACACTGACCAAAGAAAGCCATCACAGCTCTTGCAGCACCAGGAGAGGCAGATGTTAGGTCAAGAAGCATTTATAAGTGATAGAATGGAGTGTCATAGCACAAAACTTTAAACTCACAAGGGAAATACCATGATTTAAATGTAGAAGCATCTGACCCTTGATCTGGCTTGTCTCAGATTGTAGAAAGAGACTTTATCTCTTCCATTTCCTCATGAGCAGCAGACAGTAGCAGTGGGTTCTGGTTTGGTTAGCATGTGTTGGACAAAGCGCCTGAGAAACCAAAGGATGATGGGCAGTGCAGGGGGACAGGGAGCGGTTTTTTGAAAAAAAGGACTCCGTGTTTTCTAGCAATATTCCTGCGGAATTTTATAAATCTTTTCCTTACCAAAATCTACCAGGTATCCAACAGAAAGGAACAAAGATTGGGGTGAAGGGAGAGCGATGAATTGAATGAAATGTTGGGGTTTAACATGAAACCTCCTCTCTTCATGATTTTTTAAACAGCTTGTACTTTTCAGATAAATATTATGAAAAAGCCTAGCTATGTTTAAAATATTCTTTAAGAATGGCCCACATCCAAAAAATGGAACTGCCATTTGACCCAGCAATCGCTCTTTGAGAATCTACCCAAAGGAATCCACCCATACCTCAGTATGGGTACAAAGGGATACCTGTACTCGGATGCTTACAGCAGCACTATTTATAATTGCAAGGACATGGAAACAACCCAAATGCACCAAGACAGATGAATGGATGAAAAGGATGTGGTATATATGCACAATGGAATATTACGCATCCATTAAAAATGACAAATTTGATGATTCTATGGTAACATGGATGTACCTAGAAGAACGTATATTGGCAGAAACAAGTCAGAAGGAAAAAGACAGAAACCTAATGGTTTCACTAATATATGGACAACCAAACGAAAGTACACAACTTGGGATGGGGGGAAACAGCTGGAGTGGCCAGGAAGGGAAGGCAGTGGATGACCCCCGGGGATTACAATGATGTGAAATATATATATAAATTATTTCTATAATAAAAATATTTTAAATTTAATATAGATATTATATAAATATATATTATATGAATGTGTATATATCTTTGGGAAATGGGGTATAATTTCCCCACTGTGGAAACTTGGGAGTTTGGTGTTTACCCTTACTTAATATTTTAACACTCCCTCTCTGTTTATGTAACTTTCCCAATTGGGTTCACATTTGAGCGGAATGGGGGTAGGGCCCAGGAACTGTAAGAGATGAGCTGTGTTCACATCCCAGTCATGCTGCTTTGGCTGGGCTGGTACATGGGAGGTCAAAGATAGCAGAGTTCTATTCAGGCATTCTTGTTTGGGTGTGGGGTGACTGATGAAGAGCGAGGGGATGGGAATCCTGCAAAAGCATTGCTTGTGGTCTTTCCTGCAGAGGGACTGTGACAGAGGGGTGGGGAACAGAACTGCCTCTCAAGTTCATGGCTCTTCGGCTCTGGGAGACACCTGTCTAGGCAGAGATGGGTTTCAGAAATCTGACCTTGGGGACAGAGCCATGATGGGCAACTGGGGAGGGGAGCCAGAGCAGAACCTGGATGGTCATAAAGCCCCAAAGTCTATGAACCTGAGGGGCCTGTGTGAAGCCCACACGAGCCACACTCTCACGGGGGTCCCAGAAATAATCAGAGGCGAGGAGACAAGGTCTGCCTGGGTACATGAGAACAACCAGCCCCCATTTCACACCTGTGAAATGCGAGGTGTGACTGTAAATGGGAGGACAAGAGAAGTTCCGGGAATACAGATTCATTAATTTTTAAAGCAATTAATGAAAGACATGAACACCATGGAAACATGCCGCCCCATGGGCAGTGAGTGGAGATTTACAAACATCTGAAGTTCTAAGTGCCTTTGTTGGAGTTCACCTCAGGCTGACGGAAGAAGTCTACAGTTAGAGCAGCCAGCTGGGGTTTATAGCTAAGTCTAAAAGCATAATGGCGTCCTGTCAGGATTCAGCACATTTGGGTCTACATCATGGAAATAATAATCCTGTTCTCTGCACTGGCCACATGCCATCTGGAGAATCTGTTTACTTCTAAGGACCATGGTTTACAAGGAAATGGGGTCAGGCCAGGGAGCCTGGACGTGGAGGGAAAGATCTAGAAGTTCTTAGACTTGCTCTGTGCTGTTCCCATAGGTTGAACCATAGATAGGAAAGTTATAGGGACAGAGACCTTGGCATCTTCTGTCAGGTTCCTTCCTGGAAGGGGCTGAGCTGAGAGCAGGGTCCTCTGGTCAGTCCTGGGTGGGGTTCATTAGCTGAGGGACTTGGGACCAGAGCTAGACCCTGGGGCAAAGTCATCCCAAGTGTGTGAGAGTAGACTGGACAGGGAGGGAAGACAGGGGTGGAGAAGAAAGTGGGAGAGAACCAGGGGGAGATTGATGGGGAGCTTGTCCCACTGGCCCAGCCTCAGCAGGCGGCCACCCACCAGGGCTCTGTTGAGTATGTGTGAGCCAGTATCTCCAAGAATCCAAGTTATTCGAGGGCAGTGCCCTCGAACTGTTTTCTGGCAAAGCCATCATGTCAGGAAATGCTTGGATCCTGGCGGCATTCAAAGATGCCAGGTAGCCATCCACGCTTTCATTGTCTCCATTTTTTTACAAACTCATAATTACAGTAAAATACACATAGCATGAAGTAGTCATGTTAACCTTCCTGATACTGTACCATGTTCAGGTGCACACTGCAGGAGGATTAAGCCATGCTCCTCGTGGGCAGCCCTCACCATTGCCCATGTCCAGAACTTGTCATCTTATACCACTGCAATTGTGACCCTTTCTCCCCAACTGTGAGCACCCAGCACACACCCACCCACCCCACCTCGCCCCCAGCCTCCGGTACTGATGTGGTACATTCAACACCTGCTTGGAATCACAGTGCTTGTCTTTCTCTGACAGCCTTATTTCCCTTAACATGATGTCTTCAAGCTTCCTCCGTATTCAGACATCAGAACTTCCCTTGTTTTAAACTGTATTGTTTCCTATCGAGGCAGCACAGTTTACAACCTTGGATGGGTCAGAGGTACCGGTTCACACCTGCTTCTTCAGTATTGAGTCCCCCACACCATAACCACCACCAAAACAACCACCATCCTCTCCCACAATCCACTGTGTCCCCATCCCCCTTTATCCCCACCACCCCCTCTCCCAGATTTCCTTCCTCTATGACCAAATAGTATAAATACATGTCAGAGTCTGTTTACCCATTCATCCATCAGCAGACCCTTGGACTCACTGGCTGAATTGTATAGCAGGTCCCCTGGTCGACACTGCAATAACTTGGTGACCCCATCTCAGGAACATGGTTTCCTGGGGGAGGGGGGGGGGTGGTAAGGGAAAGACTGGGATGGGTCTATGAGAACAGGGAAGAGATGGGAACTGATCTTAATAATATCTTTGGAATAATAATAGGATAAAAAGCCTTGCAGGATACAGTGGGTATACAATGAAGGAAGACAGCAGCTCTGGGGGTGCATGGGGGGAGGGGGAGCTATTTCCTAACAGGCAGTGTCTGAGTGGGTGAATCGATGGTACTTGACAGCCTGCTTGGAAACACTTAAGTCTGGATTCCCCTGTAGCCAATAACTTGCAAACAGTTGGACCAGTTGAACCTAATTTCTTGAGAGGACTTTCAAATAATGGGTTCACGAATTGCATTTCTATGTACACTGAAGCACAAGTCACAAATCCAAGCTCTGGAAACAAGTGAAGTCCCAAGGCAGATAGAGATGGTGGCATACACACAGGGGAATGCCTCTCAGCTAAATACATAAAGCAATGCATGCTTACCATGTATGACAACATGGATGGAGTTGAAGGGACTAAGTCAGAACAAGGAAGACAGATGCCGATGAGCTGAGTTTACAGCTAAGTTTAAAAGCATAATGGTTATCAGCTCTCCTGTCAGGATTCACACATTTGGGTCCATATCATGAAAATAATAATCCTGCTTATCTCCGTTGGGAACAGACTAACCAAAGTAATTCCATTTTGTTTAAAACCTCTATTCTGAAAGTGTCCTCTCCATGCCCTCAGTGCTAAGTACCCGCCACAGCTGGCTGCCCCACATCCTGTTTCTGCCTTGCCTTCCTCCTGGCTGTTCCTGAGAACCATACTGTCCTCCTGATGGATAATGGACTCCAGCATTGTCCTCCTGATAGATGATGGATGTTGGCATTGTTGGAAACTGTAGTGATGGGACACCATCCTGTACCTGCTTGCGTCCTTCACAAGGGGGTGTGGAGGAGGCAGTGGTTTTGTCCTATGAAAGGTTGAAAGAGAGACCACTTGGGAGTCTCTCTTGCCATCTTGGCTTGGGGGCCCTGGTGTACCAGCTTCTTGCCAACAAAGCTGCTGCTTTGAACCTCAGTTGGAGCCTTTGCATCTTGCTAAGCAGCCCATGACTCATAACACTCTCTATGCTGGTCACATGCCATCTGGAGAACCTGTTTACTTCTAAGAGCCATAGTTTACAAGGCCATGGATAGAGTGTGGGGTCAGACCAGGGGCACCCGGGTGGAGGGAAGGATCTAGAAGTTCTTAGACTTGATTTCATTCATCTGTGGAACATGAGAAAGTAGACAAAACTCAAAAGTAAATCCTAGAAACTGCAAAACTAAGGTTGCCAGAAAGGGGGGTGGTGGTGGGGGATGCTGAGCTCACTGGTCAGGGGGCCCCCTGGATTAGGCTGGAAACTATGGCTGCTTTGGGGGTGGATGTGGTGTGGTAATACATCTGAGGAGGGATGAACGTTTATCCCTAAATTACATACAGAGCGGTAAACCAGCCTTCCTCAATAAAAATAACGCAATTAAAAATACAGATATTGATGCCAGTTTGCAAATCCAAAAATTCCGCTTTAGTGATCCCAGAATAGGAGAGCAGGAGTTGATATATTGAACTGTCCTTCCAGGTGATTTTGATGTGCCAATGGGCTTGGCAGGCACTGAGAAAATATAAAAGGTGATAAGGTCAGGTTTTGCATTTTGGGTAAACTTCACTGGCCTCACCGTGGAGGGGTAGACCACAGTGGCATCTCCCACTACTCCTTCTGAGCCAGCATGCCCCACTGCTCAGATACAAGGGGCAGATACAAGCCATTTGCACTAATGTGGAGAATGACCACAAGTACGAGTAAGCCCCGTTGTGGTCAGAGGAAAACTGTCCAAGAGATCTCACTCTACATCATCCATCTGCAGAACTAAGGTCTAAATGGTTATTTAACCCTCTGTGTTCCAGGGTGCTTTGCTATGCAACAAACGCTAATGGATACACTCTCTTTACAAATGCTGCTGCCTTTGCTTAAAACCTTTTCCCTCTCTCTTGATGTAGCTCACTCTTACTGACTGATACAGGGTTGTGAGTGACGCAGGTAAAAATTGCATTGGCACCAAAATGCCCTGGTGGGTGGTGTCTGAAAAAACCATGAGAAAAAATGGGCAGCGGCAAGAGAGGACCTATAAAAAGGGAGGAGCAAGGAGAGAGAAAAAAAAGAAGAGCAGAGGGAGACGAGAATGGTGGACTGAGAAACCAGGCCCATGTGGCCTGACCAGGGCTAGCCCCTGGAAGAGTGAGCTGGAGGTGGCAAGGAGCCATGGTGACCAGCAGAAGAGTAGCCAGTATGGAGAGTGTGGCACCATAGCAAGGTGGCATAGTGAGCTGGTACCTGGAGATGGCCAGGGATTTGGAAAGTTGATTTGTGCATCAGCAATTGTCGAAGAAATTTGAAGAGCCTTGGAGAAGCAGAGCAGCGTGGAACACTGGAGAAGAAGCCAAGAGAAGACGCTAGAAAAGAAGTGAAGAGAAGATGCTGGACAAAGACTGGATGTTGCAGAGAACCTACCTCTGAGGTTTGGAGGGGTGAAGGGGCACCATCTTGGACATGTGTCTTTGGGACCTTTGGGACTAAAAATGGTGACTGGGGTAAGAAAACTGCCACTTGTGGCTTTGAGGACTTTTCATTTTCCTGGTGAATTCTCTTGTTAAAAAACCCTGTTGTTTAAACTGCATTTGTCTGGCAACTGCTCCATGCAGGTGGACAGACCTAAGAGAACATGACTGGCAGAAACCACATTTTAGAAGTTTTTTTTCCCCTGTGGCTTGTTGGTTGGTAGATTTTGCCCCTTTTGCACCTGATGTCATGATGACAGTTCAGAGAGGTGTTCCCTGACTTGACCAAACATTTCCATTATAGGCTGGCAATGTTGGTAACATTGTAATTTTGCATTTATCTGTGTGCAGTATTTGATGATGGCCTTTCCATATGTAATATGATCTTCCACTACACAATAAGCCTCATGGATGCAGGGACAGTGTCTGGTTCACCATTACATTCTAGCACCTAGTATCATTCCTAGCATAGTAGCAGCTCAATTATTATTTGTTGAATGAAAGACTGACAGCCTTGGAGGAAATGAGTTTTGAAAAATCTTCTTTAAAATAATAATCCTTATAGTGGACCTCTCCTCCCACTATCCTGGGAACGAAAAACTAGGTAAGTCACTTTATGAGAAGGTATTGTCTAATTTTTGCTTTGTTTTAATTTTTAAAATCTTTTATTATTATCCTGAAATTGGGTCAAAAAGGGGAAGAGGTCACCACCCAACAAGACACATTCAAAATGCAGCCTCTGCCACCCAGGTTCCCTCAGGTTCGTACCACCTACATGCAGCAAGCAGTTGCTAGTCAAATGCAGTTTAAAACAAGGTTTATTTACAAGGGAATATTAACAGGGAAAACAAAAAGTCCTTAAAACCACAAGTGGCAGTTATCTTACCCCAGTCACCATTTTCAGTCCCAAAGATCCCAAAGACACATGTCCAAGAGGGTGCTCTTTGCCCCTCCATACCTGAGGCAGGCACTCTGCAAATGCCCAGTCCTTCTTCGGCGTCTTCTCTTCATTTCTTCTCTCTCCATTGTTCCGAGCTGCTCCGCTTCTCCAAGTCACTTCAAATTTCTTCCACAATTGCTGATCTACAAGTCAGCTTTCCAAATCCCTGGCTATCTCCAGGTACCAGCTCACTATGCCACCTTGCTGCAGTGCCACATTCTCTACGCCAGCCACTCTTCTGCTGATCACCATGGCACCTTGCCACCTCCGGCTCACTCTTCCAGGGGGCTTCTCCTGACCAGGTCACATGGGCCTGTTCTCTCAGTCTGCCATTCTCATCTCTCCTCCTCTTCTTTTCTTCTTCCTATCCTTGCTCCTCCCTTTTATTTGCCTTTTGGCGCTTCTCGCTTCTTCTCATGCATCTTTCTCTCAGACTCCACCCACCAGGGTATTTTGGCACCAATACAATTTCAGCTATGTCACTACCCTGTATCAATACAACTTTGATCATATTTGTTTGGTCATTGTTCCCCTTAGGTGTGACTCTCCCATCAGTAATACACCCCTATACCACCACGCCGCTCCCCCTTCCCCCTCTCCCCACTCTGGTCACTCTAACTCCTCTCTCACTGCAAGTCATTGGTCAATGCTTGGCCCACTGGTCTCATCTTTTTCTTTCCTGGAGCAATGTCTTTCTCTTGGGTGAGGACCTGCACTCCTGGAACACAGCAGACCAGGCTGCTCGGATCTCCAGGAGTAACTCTCGGGCAGGTAGCTTGGCCTAGTGCATCAGGGACCTCTCACAGGGCAGGTATGTGGTGTGGTTCTCTAGGTTCATGAATTAGGGTGCTTCCTTTAGCGGAGGAGACGGTCTCCTTTTCTCCAGACCTGTGTTGTCACAGGTTCTGTGCCTCCTCATCCATGCTGGCTGCCTCCTCCATTCTGATGTCTGATCCATGATGCTGCTTCTGAGGATTGGAAATCCAACTCCCAGCCACTGCAGTGAGCAGTTCCTCAGTGGGGACAAACTTCAGCAGGTGGTGAGTTCAGCTCCTCTCCACGCTCATGGCTCACTGTTCTGCCATGGGGTCACAGCCACTTCTCGGAGACTTTCCTCCCCCACTGGAAATGGAGGGCAACGCGCTCACCTTGCACACATCTCTGGACCAGGGGTTTGGCTCCCCAGCCCCCAGAGACATTGTAGGTGGAGCTCTGCGACAGGTCATCACCACAGCTAGTCTCACAGTCCTGTCTCTTGTGTGTTATGCAATTTGCAAAGGCCGGCACAAATGTTAGTTCTTAATTGTTAGTATTATTCTGGGGTAGCAACAGCTGACTTTGGGGGAATCCTCCCCTCACTCTCTCAGTCGCCTGAAATGGCCCCAGGCAGTTTCCTAGCAGCTATGCTTGCAGCTGGATAAGCACTTTCCACGCTGGAAACTCTTGCCTACAGTCAGAACATGGTATGTAAATATCTCTGTAGCTGCAGCCTCACAAGTAATCTCCAGGCTGGTTAATTGCAGAACTTGCTGGTAATGACACCAATGTTGAGTTCAATTAAGGACTATTTACAAAACCACCGGGGCGGGTTTTCTGCTTTTTCTGAAGCAATAAGCCCAGGCTAGAAAGATCTGTTATTTTACAGTATGAATCTATGGCTCAGTGACACCCTACACCCCTTAGGTTTAGATTCTGCGAATTCCATGTCCTATTTCAGTCCCTGGAGCTCAGCATGCAAGAGACATGAGACGAACAATGAATCGCTCCTAAGATGGATTCTCAGAGGCTACCTTTTCTGAGACTCAGTTGAATCACCTGTAAAATGCACGTGTTCATAATCATCCCTCATCCATTTATTTTGAGAGTAAATGAGATCGTCATTAGCAAAGTGTCATTTGAATCATTGAAACGGTGCCAGGCACAGAAACAGTGTTTTAACTGCTTTTGGTTGTCATCGTCACCATTACTATTGAGACGGTCTGGCTAGGCAGACAGAATTGAGGCCCCACAGAGAGTGAAAAAGCTACAGAAGAGTGGAAAATCACAGGCCCTAAGCAGGAGACTCCAGAGCATTCTAGAATGCTCTAGAATTCTCAGTTAAGAAGAGAGTAGGAGGGAGCGGGTGATGACCAGCATCTCAGCCTGTGAGTATTCATCTCCAGTGCACTTTCTGTGTCTCCAGTTGCCCGTGTGTTCATCATTAGCAAGCTACTCCCTGCAAGTGTCTGTAATAGAAGCCCCTTAGCCACAATATTTGGGATAAAAGACCCCAGATATGAGCATTTTGGGGGTACCTGCTTCTGGTGCCTCTTCCCTGTGATTTCAGGGAACTTTTCTCCTTTTTTGATGATTTTCTTTTCTCTTCTCTTCTTTTCTCTTCTCTTCGAGACTAGGTCTCGCTATGTTGCCCAGGGTAGTCCTGATCCCACGAAATCAAGCGATCCCCAGCCTCAGCCTCCCAGGTAGCTGGGATTACAGGCACCTGACTGCTTTTTCGAGACCAGGTCTCACTATGTTGCCCGGGGTAGTCCTGATCCTGCGAAATCAAGCGATCCCCAGCCTCAGCGTCCCAGATAGCTGGGATTACAGGCACCTGACTGCTTTTTCGAGACCAGGTCTCACTATGTTGCCCAGGGTAGTCTCGAACCCATGAACTTAAGTGACCCCAGTCCTCTTGCCTCCCAGCACTTAGACTACAGGTGCGCACCCCACGTCAGGCTGAATGAATTTTCTAAGACTCCTTCCTCCAGATCCGTGACTTCAGTCTTCGTGGCAGGAGACAAGAACCCATTGGCATCGTGCAAACATTGCTATTTTGCACGCCAGAGCTTCCTTTATGGACGGCCAGGCCAGCTTGAGGGGGTGGCCCTAAGATCCTCTCACTCCCTGCAGAAATGAGCGACTGTTCTCAAATGCCTGCCGATGAGGGCAAATTCGCCTAAGTATGCAAGCACTTGCTCCTGAGACACAGCACAGCGGTGTCGCCGGTGCAGCAGAACTACAGACTGCTATAGGACAGCTCGGCCAGCATCACCCCTGGGTGCTGCAGGGACACAGAGGAGGAGGAGCCAAGCCAAAGGTCAAGAAGGCTTGCCCAGAGCTACGGGAGTTCCCAGGTGGAAAAGGAGGGGAAGCGCTGATCACATTCACGTGAATAGGAAGAGGCCTTCGTTTCCTTAAGATGTCGCTGCAGTGACCCCCTGCATCTGAGGCGTTTCCCCACAAAGTTCCATTTTAGCTGAAATGGAGCTTTTGGAATTCATAACCTGAGGACAGGAAGCATTTCCCGCCCCCTCAGCTGCCCCAGAGGAAATCCCAGGGGTCGTGCATCTCTCACCACCCTTTCCGGTTCAGCGTCTGCAAAGAGGGGGTTTCGCTGACGGCAGGATGGAAAGGCCTCTCATCGCACTTCATGTGACCTGGGCGTGCGCACGTGGCCGGGCTCCCGCAGGAGACCTGGGTTCTGGCCCTAGTACTGCTCAGGTGGGGGCTTCTGTCTGTCGGTCTGTCTGTGCGACCCTCCACTCGCTCTCCCAACTGGGGAAACAACCAACCCAAGTCTTCCCCAGAGCCCCCCTCAGACTCAAGTTCCGCTTCCATCTCCCCTTTGCTACTCAGAGCTTGAAAGCAATAGTAAGACGCCAACGAAACCTGCCCAACCAGTGAGCAAACGCTGGGTGTTTATTATGTGCAAATGCCAGGATGGCATGGTGGCCCGCACCCCACTTGTGGTGGCCCCTGTGCCAGCTGGGAACTGGGGCAAACAGGGATGGTGGGGGAGGGGGTGGGGTGCTCCCGGAAGCAGGAGGGTTGGACAAAAGGGGGTGCTTGCTTCTCCAGTTTTGACATGCTCTTAAGGACTTGGGGACCTGGAGGACAGGTGGAGAGAGGATGGAAGAGACACGTGGGCCAGAGACACCTGGGAGGAAGCTGCCAGCCGCTTGACTTGTGCTTTGATTTTGTTCCTTTTGCCCCAGACTCACCTGGCCCTGTCACCCTGTTCCTGTGCTTCTCTGCCATGAGGGGCCCTTGACTCATGGCAAGCGCTGGCCTTACTTCAGGCCAGCCCTGTCTGACTGGGCATTGCCCTCAAGGGGATGGGTCATTGGGTGTTTTCTTGGGAAACTGTTATTAGGAAATCTCTCTTCTCTCCCGTCTCTAGCCCCAAAATTTCTATAAAGGGCCTCTCACCCTGAGGCTTTGCTTCCTTTGACCTTATGATGCGGAAGGCAGGACCCCATTTTCGAGCACACACCCTGTTTTGGGGGTCCCTGGGTGCCCCTTGTTCACATGCGAACAAAGCTCCTTTACAGGGCTTAGCTCACTGAACGGTCGTCACACCTTGATGATACAAGTATTTTTGTCCTGGTTTACAGCCAGGAAACTGAGGCTTAAAGCTTGATGTGTATAAGCAAACATCCCCACGATGGATGCTGCATCCACCCGGTGCCCCACACAGGCTGCTGACGGCAGAGGCATCTAACTACCTGGCACCCGCGTGTCCTAATGCTGACCCCCTCCCACTCTTTCTCCACCTTTGCCCCCTACCTCACCCCAGAACATTTTCATCTCTGGGCTAGGGTTTCCAGATGACCCAAAGTGGACACCTCAGGGAGACCTCTTAGAGTGAACAGCTCTTAGGGTTGGTGCCAGTATCCATTTCTGTGGAATCACCTACCTCCCTTGACTCTCATCCTGAGGAACTGAAATCAGGTTCCCAGCGCTAGAGGTTTCCATGCAATATTTTTTTAAAAAGAAAAATGAGTGTTAAGTTACAAGACAAACAGAATGTCCACATTTTAAACAAAGGCAGGGTGAGCAAAAAAGAATTTTCTTGGGCGCCCACGTGGTTGGACTGACCCCCTGGTGGGATGCCTCCATGTCTCACCTCCCTCCCTTGGCACCAGCCTCACCTCATTCTACTAACATGAATGGATTGTACAAGGGTCCTTAGGCGCTGGGTTTGCGTGAGAGACCCTTCCGCCCTACCTTGCTGATCAACTTACCCTCCTTGTCTCTGGGTGTCCACACAGCTCATTCATCTAGGCGAATTCAAATGCATTCAGCTCTGCAATAAAGAGAAGCTAAGTCACAGCCTTGTTGTGAGCATCACGTAAGCTTTAGGACCTGACAATGGTTCTTGACTCAGGTGAGTACGTAGTCATGGCACCCCCTTCATCCCCACCACCACCAACATCCTCCTCCTCCTCCTCCTCATCATCATCATCATCACCATCATCATCATCATCACACAAGAGGACAACTATCTGCCAACAGACCTCATGCCACCCAAGGTCAGAGCTGCTGCCACGTGCTGGCAAGATGAAACCCCCCACCTCTGTGTTTCTGACCACCCAAGCCCCAATCACAGGTGCCTTGTCCTCTGGCTGCTGGCTAAATGTCCCCTTCCACTCTCCCCCTCCAGGCCATGTCCTCCAAGTCCACAGTCTCAGGTGTGCCCTTCTAGTCTCCATACACCGTGCCATCCTTATCTCCAGGCCCAGGTTTCCAGAGGCTTTTGCCAGCTATCTCAGCTGCGTGTCAGTCATCTCTCAGCAGCTCTCCCCGGGAATAACACTGACGACCGCAAGCTGCTGTCAGAGTTTCTGATGCTAACTAGGGGTCCACACCGTGCTGGGCCCTGGGCATGGCTGGCTTCCTTTCATCTTCTCAAAAGCCTCGTTTAATACAGCACAACAAAATCAAAGCCATGAGAAGCGAAGAAAGTCCACTGAGGGCTTCCACCAGGAGACGCAGGGCTTGACCTGGATGCAGGGCTTGACCTGGGTGATCCGACTCCACAGTTGAAATGGGTGATGATAGGAAAGATTTTCCAGAGCTGCAACTTCTAAGCAGCAATGTCGAGGCAGCATGAGGAAGACATGGTACAACGGTGGTTCTCAGCGGGGGCAATTTTTTCCCAGGGGATATCTTGCCATGGATACATTCTTGGTTGTTGCCATGGGGCTGGGATGGGCAGGAAGGATTTACCACTGGCCTGGGTGGGTGGGCACCCAGGATGCTATAGACATTCTATAAAGCACATGAACCTCCCACAAGAAAAAGTGATTAGCTCCAGTATGTTGGTCGTGCCAAGGACAAGAGATACTTTCTCAAAACATTAAAAGTAGGTCAACGCTATGATCCAGCATGTCTGTTCCTCAGTATCTACCGAAGGAAGCAAAACCACTGATTCAAAGGCATAGGGGCTCTCCTACGTTCACTGCGGCATGATATGTAATAACCAAGCTGTGGAATCAACCTAAGTGCCCAGTGTGTGGGGAGTGCATCAAGATGTCATCCATACGCACAGCAGAAGATTGCTCAGCTATATATAGCTAATATGTGTATATATGTATATATATATATATACACATATTATATATGTATATATATACACATGTGTATATATATACACATATATATGTATATATATATATATATCAAAAGAAGAAATCTTTCCATTTGCAATAACATGTATAGAACTGAAGGGAATTCTGCTAAATGGGCTAAGTCAGAGGGAGAAAGATGAATATCTATGATTTCACTCATTTATGGAATATAAAGAAACAAAGCAAAGGAATAGACAAGATCACACCCAAGCAAACTCTAGGGCTAGAGAAGAAAGGGGTACAATGGTCTCTAGTGGAGGTTATGGGTGGTTCGGTGGTGAGCATGGTGTGGTCACATACATCTGAAGAATCACAAACCTATACTCCTAAAACACATACAGTAGTGTGAACTCAAAAAAAGCTAATATGAAAGGAAGGAAGGAAGGAAGGAGGAAGGGAGGGAGGAAGGAAGGAAGGAGGAAGGGAGGGAGGAAAAGGAGGGAGGGAGGGAAGGAAGGAGGAGGG
>PVHY01016203.1:0-34281 GCA_004024945.1 Uropsilus gracilis | reverse complement strand
GTTAGCAAAGAAGAATGTCAATAAACAGTTGCCTATTTATAATAGCAAAATGCTAGAAACAACAACCTATCTAGCAAGAAGGGACTGGACTAAATGAATAAACTATATATAAACTACATTACATATGCCTATATACACACACACACACACACACACACACACACATGCATGTATACATATAAGATGGAACTCTCAAGTTGCAAACACAAATGAGAAATACCTCCACGGATGGGACAGAGGACAGAAATACCCAGATTTACCTTTGAACTTTGAAAATTTTTTACATTTTCACAAAACAAAATTAAAAAAAAAAATCAAAATCAAAGCAAGTGAACCTGCGTACCAAATTAGTAGTCAAACTCCCAGCAAGGGGATGGGGGGTTGGTGTGTTAAAATATGATGAATATCCTTTTTTTTTGGACTAGGTCTCGCTTTGTTGCCCGGGGTAGTCCTGAACTTGAAGACTCAAATGATCCCCAGCCTCAGCCTCCCAGGTAGCTGGGATTACAGGCATGCACCACCACGTCCGGCCCTAAATATGCTGAATATTCTAAGAATAAAAAAGAAATCTTAAAATGTTTTCAATAATCACATTAGTACTGAGATTTTGAAATTATAAAATCAATTAAGTGATCATGGGTGATAAGGTGTTGGGAGTGACTCGGGGTAGACAATGATGAAAAAAATACATATATGAACTAAAAAATAATTAATTAATTAAACAAAAAAAATAAAATCAAGTAAATGTATTAGTGCTACTGGGAATCACGATTTTCAGATGAGAGAAATACAAATAAATATAATAATCCAAGAAGTTAGTCAAAAATCCTGTAAATACAAATCTGAAGTTGTGACAAACCACTTGGGGAGGTCTGCCCCAGGAGCCAAAATCTCACCACTTTTGGCTGGGAGTTACATTCCCAAACCCAGAAGGCACAGAACCAGCAACAGGTGACAGATGCCAGAAACGATCCCAGAGAAGTCACCACATCCACCCTGCAAGTTCCCGATGTGCTCGGCCTGACTGTCTGTCTCAGCTACTCCTGGAGACCCGAGCAGCCTCATCTGTGGCTGTCAGGAGGGCAAGTCCACACCCAGAGGGGGAATGGACATAGTTGGAAAACAAAAAAGGAAAGTCTTATAGGCCAAACACAGACCAACAGCTTGCAACCAGAGGAGGTGGAATGACCAGAAGGGGGCAAGGAGGGGCTTGGGAGGGGGGTGTGGTAGGGAATAAGGGGTACAACACAACCAAGCAAACATGACTGTTGTAAGACAATTGCAAAATAAAAATATTTAAAAATAAAATAATACATCTGAAGTTGTGGAAAAAATAATAAATTCCTGGTGTCTATTCTTAACAAAACATATTTACTAACCCTCCACTTACAAGCTCTGTTGTGTAACCTATCCCAGGCCAAGGATGTTCCCTGTCAATCTGGACAGATGAATAAAGGAATCCTGGAGCCCTCCATAAATCTGACAGACCTTTAATACTGAAGCAGGGAACCCAACACATAGTCAAACCAGCAAGCAGAGAGGCGGGGGCAGGTGGGGGTGGAGGCAGAAGATAGGCAGCAACTGAGCCCCCCAGACTCCATGATCTCTATGTGCTCTCTTCTCTCTGGCTTGTCATCTGGCCTCATCATGATCGATGCGGGGTGGCCACACTTACAAGTGCGCTCATGCCTCTTGGCCTTGGGTGTCTGAGTGTATGCACTTTTTCCACCAACATGATATGTCACGTGCAGGCAATTAGACTCGTGGGCCAAAACCACCAATGCTGGCCTAGAGGTCAAGAGGAGAGGGCAGAAAAAGGCCTCAGCTATTCCATGTTCCCTACAAGTGCTAAAAATAGTAATAAGTTTATAAGCAAATGAATATTGGAGCACTAAAGCTGTAGTCTCTAGGTTCCATTTCCATCAACAGGAAACAATTTCTTACAGACATGTCCGATTCCATGTGAAGGGCAGAGTAAGTGTAGAACAACTTGTAACCATAAATAGCAAGGAAGCCAGTAAAGGCTACTGAGTCAGTGGAGCCAGGAGCAAATTGAAGAGCCTGCTACTGATAAAAATGGGGCAGTTTGAATCAAAATAAATAATTTTTCAAAAAATTATAACACATGAAAATAATAGTAAAATAGAAAATAATAGTAAAACAAAATCTTTACTGCTTATGAAGTAGGAACATGATAGCAGGAACAAACTCATTCTGAAAAACTGGTACACAAAGGTAAAGACTCATGCATTTTGTCTGTTGTGTACAAATAGTGCCTCAGGGTAATCAAAGAGTTGATGAGAAAATGTCATCATAGAAATTTCTAGACCCCAGTAAAGAGTGATGCTGGAATATCACCATTTTGCCATTCCTCATGAATTAATGGACTGAGAAAAAGATAACTCTGACTGCTTAGCTGACAGGAAACACTAAATGAATGGATAAGAGTGACAATATCAAACCCACCAACTGATGTTAATATTAATAAAAGAGAAGACTATCAGACACTGTATGTGATACAACTGTGACACAATTGCAACAACAAAGTACTATCAAACTGAACTGAATACTGAGTTAACCTCAAGAAATTCCCCGTTTATACAGGGAACGAAGGAACATAGTCAATGATATCACAGGTATGACATCAGCAAAATCCAGAATGTAGAAAATTCTGTAGGACAAATGATCCAGTTAATTAAAGATGGGGGGGGGCCTGGGGGGGTAGAGAGAGGGCACCCTATAGATATCAGAACTTAAAAGTTGGATCAGTCATTATAAAATGATTATGTTCATAATAAGAAAAGATGAAAAAAGAAAAGAATGGAAAAAAAAATGAAAGGAAAAAGATATACTGTAACTAAATACCACAGATGAATCTTGCTTGGATTCTCATTAACACAAACCAATTTAAATTCTGAGACATTAGAAAGAGTTAAAGCTACTGAATATTTGATAACAAATTATTATCATTTTGTTTTGCATGATAATGGTGGTATAGTTATATTTTTTTAAAAATTCATACACTTTTACACGGCTGGTAGGAATACAAACTGGTTCAGCCACAATGGAAAGTTGTGTGGAGGACCCTCAAACTACTGAAAATGGAACTATCATTTGACCCAGCAATTCTACTTCTGGAAATCTACCCAAAGCATACGAAACATTAATTCAAAAGGACATCTGTACTCAGGTGTTTATTGCAGCACTATTTATAATATCCAGGATAGGGAAGCAACCCAAATGCCCCAAAGTATGGATCAGAAAGTTGTGGTATATGTACACAATGGAGTATTATTCATCAATCAAAAAAGACAAACTTGATGCATGTGTGATACATGGATGGACCTAAGGGGAATCATATTAGCAGACATAAGCCAGAAAGATAAAAAGAAATACTGAATGATCTCAACTGCATGTGGGACATAGAGAAAACAAACAAAAGGACAAGGAAAATTGAAAACTGTCAGCAGGATGAAAGCATTGAGCAAGAGAGGGGAAGGATGGTAAAATTGGGAGAGGGATGGACACAAGAGATTAACACAAGATGACACAAGATGATGGTGATAAGGTGGTGGGAGAACTTCAGGGTAAACAATGATGTAAAATATATATACATGCAATCAATTTAATAAAACAAAGAAATACACAAATAAAAAAGCTCATAAAATATATCTCTTTCCCTGAATTTCATCAATTAGGTAAACAATTCTCCTGACCTACAAGAAAGGTGAAAAAGGGATTTGAGTGGACCGGCAATTGCTCGACCACTCAAAGCTTTCCTATGTACATCTGTGAGGAAGCCATGGTGCACTGCTGTATCGATGTCTCTCTGCATTCCAGGGCTTCCCAAAGAAACAGCTGTACCCAGCAGGTTTTTCACAGTGATGACTCAGCTACACAAAGCAGACTCTGACCACCTTACCTGCTGGGCCTGAGGCGGCTGCTGCTGCTGCTGTTGCTGTTGCTGCTGCTGCTGCTGCTGCTGCTGTTGCTGTTGCTGGTAAAATGTGCCTGCTGGCTGCTGGGGTGGTGGCTGCTGTTGCTGCTGTTGTTGTGGTTGAGGTGGTGGCGGCTGTTGTGGTTGCTGTGGCTGTGGCTGCTGCTGTTGCTGCTGCTGCTTGAGGAAGAGTTGCTGCTGGTGCTGGGGTGTGGCCTGGGCCTGAGCAGACAGACCCTGGGCAGGTGTGGAAGGTGTCTGCTGTGGAGTGGGCGGAGCCTGTGGCTGCTTGTGTTGAGATGGGGGCTGGGTTTTTGGTTGGGGGTGACTGGCTAAAAGTCCAGGCTGATTACTAGATCCTGCAATGAGAATAAACTTCATTTAACAGCTCAAAACTTTTCCAGATAAGAATGCCTTTCTTGATAAAGCAAAAATTAAAGGGTTGATGATGAGCAGGGGCTAGGGAGGAAGCAAGGGCACCATACCTAGTAATGTAAATACATACACACACAGCATAGGTAGCACGTGCACCTTATATGAATAAAGATCTCTTTTCTTTAAACTAAAACTCTGGTTTTATACTTAGATTCCTGCACCAATGATGCCCAAAGGAGTGCCAGACACTGATGCCCAAAGGAGTGCCAGACACCACCAGATGTACCAGAGGCAAGCTAACTGGGAGGCTGATAACAAGTTCTGGGGGCTAAATGTGAGGAATATCAGAAACATCAATTGTGATGGGCACTTGGCCAACTCAAGATGAGATGGCAGATAGTTTCTTCAGAGTACTATCCCACTGCTGCTTCAGATCAATGGCCAGCCATCTGAAAAATAAAAGTGCTTCTAGATTCAACTCTTATCTCTGCTTATTGGGGTTTTGGTAGTGACAAGCAGTAGAACCCAAGCCTGTTCCAATAGCAATAAGTGAACAAATAAACCCAACATCCACGAGGATGTCACTGCCTATGCTCATGCTCTTCTTGATGCTACATTACATATTTCATATATTACCAAAGAAGTTCCATGACAAGGTTTAACAGTTGCCGCCTTCATAAAACTTTCCCTTATTCACCATTTCACCAGTCAATTACTTCTTTAATCAGTACATTGAGTAGCTACATATCACTTCATTAGAAACAAAAACAAAAACAAAAACCCAAAATATGGAGAAGTAACAGATACTTTGAGACAGAATATTCATGAAACAACTCCCCCTTGACAAAAAAGAGGTGAATCTTCTTTAAAGGCAAAGACAAATATATGAAATAAAGAGGTATGGGATGAATGCATTTATCCACACACACAGGGCCAAGACTGGCAAAATGATGTATAACAGACACCAGTAGTCTTGGGAACCCGCTACAGAATTCAGTAAGTCTCTCCCTCAACATCTGCCCATTACCCACCAGTCACTGGCCATACAATTACAATGGCAGATCGGATAAGATACTTCAAAATCAGGTTTTCTAGAACTTCTCTATTATCTGTGATAACAAAGAGGTATAGCAAGTTTTAAGACAGTCTAGTTAACTGACCTGCAACCTGAGGGGGAGGTTGAACTGTTGCCCTCTTTCGAGGTGTCAGGGCTGGCTGGATGGGAAGGATTCCTGGGTTTGGCTGAGTCTGGCCAGCCTTTGGCCTCTGACGGGGTGCAATTGAAGTCTCTGTGGTGGGAATAGGGTCTGTCAGCCTAGAAAAGGGATTTCAAGAAAGAAAGAAAGAAAGAAAGAAAAGGTTTTTGTTAATGTTTGGGGAAACGGTAGAGAAATAAACAGCACATGATGGAGCAGTTTTCTTCTCGACATTCATCCAAACCTTGTAGGTCCACTTCCCACAGTAGATTATGTACTAATAGATGTTAGGGATAAAGACTGTGTGGGCAAATAAGCTTCAACATACTGATCGAATTATATTGAGCAGATTTCTTTGTATGTATGAATGTGTATGGAGAAGCTCAAATTTAAGCACTATATAGAATGCAATGTTTCCCAAACTTATTTTTTAGGTAACTCAAACTTACTTGATCTCATGACCCTTTTACTTAAGACCCCCTAGGATTACTAATACACTTTGAGTGATGCTGCAAAGAGGAATTTGGAGTAGGAGGATGCAAAGAGGGGTTTGGAGCAGGGACCTCAAACCTGGTTAGAACTAACTCTCAAAATGATCTCTCTCTACAATAAAAAAGCATGTTAATGAGTGATTCCAAAAAAGCAACCGGAAGGAATAGTTAAATAATTTAAAAAGATATGAACAATAGACAGAGCTCCATCTAAAATGTCCAACAGAACTTTCAGAATTTTTTCCATAGTAATACAATTTTTAGCTGGGTATACAATCATCCGGAGTAAAAATCATGTTACCCAGTCTCTTTCCATCAAAGGCAATCATGTGTCCACATTCCAGTCTCACAGAGAGGCTATGCAGATTGTTCTGAAGAAATCTTAAGAAATAATTAGTGTGTGCCCTTATCTCTCTTTCCTTCGGCTGTTCTCTAGCTACTACTTGGCGCAGACATGTTGCCATCTTGGTTCATCTGGCTATGGCCACAACCACAGCTGTTGTCGAGTGGGAACTGGAAGCAGCCTGGGTACCAGAGAGTTTTGAGCCATATCTCTGCTATCTCTCTTGGATAAGTAGCCCTGGACTACTTAACTCGAGATTTTGTTTACTTACGAGAAAAAAATTAAACTATCTAATATAAGTCACTGTCATTTTGGACTTTATTACTCACAGCCAAATCTAATACCAATCAGCACTAAGAGGACTGCTGACTGATTGATCTGCTTTCTCCTTGTGATGGTGTAAAGCACAGGTGGTAATGTCATTCATGTAGAGCAGTCCAGGCAGCCGACCTAACTCAGATCAGAGTGACTGCCCTTTGAAAACGCACTTTAGGGAGTATGACTGAGAAAGTCAGAGTAAGGAAGCTTTAAGATGTTTCCAAAATATGTCTAGCAGTGTTTATGAAATGTAAAGTAGGAATCAAAGAATTCCAAGTCCTCCTCAAGGACACTATCTCCAAGGTATTCTGGACCCTGAGGTTTTTCACTGGTCTCCTGTGAGGGACACTTAAGTGCTAGGCTGAGAACACATAATATTAAAGTTACTGCATCTGGGGAAGCTATAACTAGGTAAAAGGAGGTGGTAAGGAAAATGGGGACAGATGTTGGGGAAAAGGAGAAAGATAAAACCAAAGGTGAGGAAGGTGAACAGACTTCTTAAGAATACCAAATGCTGTGAATTTCTACATTGGTCTTTTTCTAAAGGTTAAAAACAATAAGAATTTACAGTCATTGAGCTGTAGCTCCCCACCAACCACATGAAAATAAGGTTTATCACTTGATCTCTGTTAGTCCAGAGTCGCTAGTGTGTAAAATGGATGGGGAAAATAATGCCCGTACTACAAGGCAGATGTGAACATCAAGTGTGTGAATCACTGAAAACCCATTTTCAGTACTCAAAATATTGGCCTGCATGGACCTAAATATGCTATGAGAAAATGCTGGCTTGGAAGGCAGGAAATCTGACTCTAAGTTCTTCTATCTATGTGATCTTGGGTAATCATTTCATGTGCAGAGACGAAAGAGAGCAGAAACTGGAGTTGTGGTTCTTTTACTAACCACATATTCGCTAACTGCCTTGGGTGACTTACAATTCTGTTTCCTCAACTAATAAAATGAGAATAACAATAACTTCATTGTCTTTTTATAAGGGGAACAATATAAAGTACCTAGCACGGTATCTGTAATATATCAATGCACTACGAAGTGTCTACTTTAAAAACAATGCATTAAAGAAAACCTACCATTCAGGACCAGGGAACAAATGTGATAATGCAAATTAAATATTGTAAATGATAGATAGGACAAATTAGAAGCCAATCTCTCAGAAGTAAATTTTGTATTTTCTCTCAGCATTCCTGAAGAACGTGCAAATGAACAGTTTGAGTACCTATAGTTTATAATGTTGTTTCACATTCACCTATACATTTCAGGTTCTCATTTGCTTTACAATACAGTTATAAGCGTGTGTGTACTTTGTGGGAGTGAGGAAAGGGATCTCAGTTTAGCCTCTGTGCACGTGCTGTCTGAGCCTCATATAGTGTGACCATAAACCCAAAAAGACTGAGTTAATTCAATCACCGCCCCACCAAACCAATTCCCAAAGGTAAGCATGGTCTGCTAAAGAATTCAACATGCTACAAGGTCACAACAAGGAGAGTTTACTAAATCTGTTCAAACCAGATTTAGTACTTTCAAGTCACATCACAAAGTACTTACTTTCAAGTCACATCTGGAATAACTCTCTGTGCCTAACAATCATTCTAAAAATAGTCAAGATTTTTTTTTTTAATATAGAAGTTATTTTACTATTCTATTAAAATTCACATACTTGCACCTAGGAACTCTGTTGATATAATTTGCTGCTAAAGTTTCCTTGTCATGGGAGTGTGGTCCTGAAAGAGGGATGGCCATAAAAAAGACCTGGACTACCCTCAGAATTTGTCATTTGGAAGGTGCAGTAGTCCCTCCAATGAGTCCTGCAGATCTTCCACTACAAGGGATGTAAAGATCAGGTTCTCTATCTGCTGTGCTCCTAAAATCCCCAAGGTCATTCTTCCCATAAGCAGCCTGGTCCTAGAAGGCAGGGACATCGTTGGTGGTGAATTCTGGCTCCAGGGTTCCCTGGCACCTTTGGCTTTCCCAACTTTCCTTGGCACCCTCATTTTCTATCCTGGGGCTATTCCCCAAGTTAAATTCTAGTTTCTTTAATCCTCTCTTGGCATCTACTACCTGGAAGACCCTACTTTACTATTCACCCCAAGTGGGTCTTTACTCAGTGTTCTGACCTTTCCTACCATGCTACCATGGCCAGAGCCTTAAAAAGTAAGAAACGAAGGGTAAAAGGATTAGGGTGCTGAATGAAGCTAAACAAAGGCCAGGTCCAGTGTTTAGGCCACAACTGTAACAGCAATATTTAATGTCTGCTGTTGTCTCCTGTTTGAATCCCTTTGTGCTAAGGAAGGAAACAGCTGTGGAGTTCTTATTTCTCTTCCAAATACAGATCATTGTATTTCATTATATTCCTTCTTATACGCCCTAAGAAAATTTTCCACTGAGGGGAGACAAGGCCTGCTTTCCTTTCCTGTGTAGTCTCTGGCCATGAATCTAGAAACACAAGGCACCATCCCCTGCACTCCTGCAGCAACCAGCGCAGGACATGTGCTCACGCAGGCATTTCTTACCTGGCCTTTGGCTGGGTCTTTTTTGCAGCTGCCTCACTGGCTTTCACTGGTTCAGGAAGCTTCGCAGGGATGGGAGAGTTCTAGGAAATTGAAAGGAAATTTTCAAAAAGGGTACCATAGATTTCTTTGTTAAAGAATAAACAGCACACCAGACTGATAGAAATGCCCATCAGGGTCTTTTGGAGTGCAGAAAGTAAACTATCAGCATATCCCACTCTGACTCAGTCACACCCTGGGAGGCCAAGTATGTGAGAAGAGGTCAGAGAAGCTTGCATGCTGCATAATCCTCCCCTGGCACTCTCATCTGTACCTGGGTAAGGTCACTGGGGCTTGATCTCAGTATCTGTCTCTTCCTAAAATCTAGGACAAAGGATGTTATGAAAGGAAGGAGAACAAGAGGTCTATAACCTATAATGTTATTTAAGCTCTCAGTTTGATCACAGAGAAGTCAGCGTTGACTAATGTGCCAAGCCGGTGTATGTGCAGTCTTCTAAGCTGGAGTCTGGGAGAAAACCACAGCTACAGCATATCTGCACCTCTTCCCAGCATGTGAGGCATGACTCAATCATGGGCCAAGCATAGCTCTGCAGCTTGTATCTGTACTACCCAGCTAACGACTCATGAGGGATATTATCCTCATGATCAGATCTGCTGTCCCTGACCTGAGACCATCTTACCAATACTCAGGGAGCACTACATGACATTTACAGTGATACTTGTAAAGCTTACTTCTTAAAAACTAGCTACCAATCAGAATGTTTCCAATTATATTTCACCCAAGTTGTTTGACTTTATGAATGACAAAGAGGAACAGCAAAAGGAAATAAGGTCATGTTAGGTTACTGTACAAGAGCCTTCTTTTTAATCTGGGAAACCTGACAAATGGCCGATTAGTTACAAAGGGGGTGGGGGGAGGCTTTTAGGAGGGAACACCCTGTTTTGGAAATGGTGAATTTCATCTAGAAAAAATTGTCTAGTTTTTCTTCCATCTTTCAAGCATTCCTTTCCTAAGAGAAAAGGGTAACTTATTTGACAAATAAAACTGAGGAAAAACAGAGAACCTCTTCTAGCTGACCCTTGCCCTCCTTCCTCCTTCCTATGGGGAAGAGTCTGTCTATCAGGAAGGAGCAGCTCACAACTTAGTCATGTGAACCTAATGTTAGGGTACCTGACTAGTCAACTACATTCTCCCACTCGATCTTATTAGCCATAAAGTCAATACTCTGAGATTCATCTGCATGATAACCACAGTCATGACCTCAAAAGCTCATTATTGGAGAAACTAGCAAGGATACTTCAAATTAAGAGTGTGCTATTTATTAAGGCACCCACAGTAAAATATTCAAGGGCTGGGTTGTACTATGACATGAAAAATATGTCTAGACTATTTAAAAGGGTGTACTGTCTTTCTATTCTAAAAATTACTAAGTGTAGACTTGATGATTGCTAAGAGTCGAAAATGTTCCTATGGCCTAATGGATGTGGAAGGCTAAAGGAAAAGAAATGTGAGTTACAGGTGGCCAGCAGCAGAAGCAAAATCAAAAAAGTTTTAATACAAAGCAGGGAGAAGGGACAAAGGATTTAGGTTCCAAGATGCAAGGGGGCAAGTTGGGGTCTTGCCTCAGGAAAGCAACCTGCCTAGCCACCTCCAGGTAAATACAACAAGCTCTGGCTCTAAGTAAACGAATGACATGACAAAAGGTTGGTGCATCTTCATTTAAATTGCTCAAATCAACCTCTAGGGTATTTTTCCCAACCATATTGTCTTTTTATAACTAAATTCTATGAGAAAACTAGATTCTGTTTATAGCAATTGCTTCATAGTTAGCTTTGCTTGCATGCCCCCAACTAAGGAAAGTTATATATAATTTAAACAGCTGAGTAACATACTCAGGAATTCTAAACAACAATTCAATGTTTACATCCCCTAAAAAGCACCTCGCACATACCTGTACATTCGGAACTGGGCACTCTTTCTTGAGTAGTTTAAATGAGAAGTAGGAGACCTGGTAAATATCCGGCCTTTTGTCAGGGTCTGGTTCCAACATATATCCTATGACAAACATATGTGCATTTATTTAAGGGTGTCCTAACAGTTATGACATTGACTAGGAATCATCATTTCTCTATTACCAAAACATTTATTTTTCCTATTAAAAAACATTTAATTTCCCATAAAAGTTAGAAAACACACTAGCCCGTTTGTTCCCCTCTCAGAAAGGGAAGAACTAACTTTCCTAATACAGTTAAAAGCCACAAGAAAATAACAAAGTGAATTGTAACAAAGGCACTTGTACTTCATAGTTTGTGTCTTGCAAAACAGAGACTTGAGTCTGTAATAAGAAAGTCACCATATGCATAATCTGATAATAATCTGATAACTACAATGTGACCTGGTCTGGCTTCTGGCTTCCTTAGCCCATGCCCATGACAGCTTTCTAAGAAATAAAATCGTTCTCGATGGTTATAAAAAAAATTAAATTTCCTGAATTTACTTATTATTCTTTGGCTGCAAATTCTATACGAGCTGGTTCCCAGCCTTTACAATGTAACATATACATCTCTAGTTTTATATTGATCCACAGATCACTATTCTAGGTACTTTAAGCTTCTACCTTCTGAAGCTGGAAAAAGCCCCAGGAAAAAGTCTTTGAGAAGACACATAAACACCTGTACACACACAAATGACAATGCAAGGCAATTTACTGCTTAAAAAAATCAAATGCATGGCTGAGACACAAAATTCAGGGAAAAAATGATGAAGTTGCAATCTTGCAAAGGTCTTGCAGACGAGGCACACGAGCTGGTCCTTGAAGTCAGGAAAGCATTTAGTTAGTAAAAAGCAGAGAAAAAGATAAACCAGGTGAGAATAGTCTGAGTAAAGATGGACCAGGAGAAGGGCAAGCATATGACTTGCTGCAGGGAAACAGAGAAGCCAGAGGACAGTGCAAGAATTTCCTTGTTCAGAAGAGACAGGGAAAGAGGTGGGAAGGGTGGGTGGAACCCAAATATGAAGGATCTTAAATGTGATGCTAATAATTTGAGTCATGAGGTTTACTGAACAGGAACATGACAGGATGGCATTTTATGAGATTAATCTGTGGTGGTAGGGTGTTGGACAGACTGAAGAGGTAGCCAATCCACCAAGGCAACCATGAACTGAGTCTGTATATACTAGGGTGCCAGGGATGTAACTGGAGATACTATAATAAAAATAAGAAACTCCAAAGTAAGAAGCCAGCCTGTCAGGAAGTGATTGATTCCTCCCTCTTGCAAGTCAGGTGCACAGAAAACCTTAACTTTGAGTCATCCGGGCTGGAATAGTGACACCACTGATAGAAAGTGAAAGGAGAGCAAACCTTGTTTTAGGAGTAAAAGGGGTTGGAGAGGCAATGATAATAAATACAAATTTAGATCTATGAGTGTAGGGGGACGGTAAACTCTTCAAGGAGCCTGCAAATTGAAGTACATCAGATTTTAGGAAAGATGTCAATGTTGTAGACACTTCTGACAAGTTGTTTTTCCTAATGTGAATTTGGTGCATGAATGTTAAAAGGGGGAAAAATTACCAAAAAAATCCCAACATTCCAGCATCAAATTTGGCAATTTTCCCATATTTCTTTCTAACTTATACAGCTGCAATTCTAAGAAGACATATATGCTTGACCTCTGAAGATGATCCAACAATCATTATATGTCATAATCCATCCCTTTTTGTTAATAAATGCAAGAGACTGATGTTTAACTAGACACTGTCACCTCTAAGCTCTATGTTTACCTGGAGTAAGGTAGCTGTACTTTCTTCAACTCAGTGTCCTCCTCTGCTTAATGGGGATAATTGCATTTACTATAGAGAGTCTTAAGAATTACACGAGGTAGAAGCATCCCATCAACAAATGTCAGATGCTCCACTCCACATCACCTGGTTCTACCTTCTCCAGTGCTTACGGTCCAAGACTCAACTGGATTGCTCAAGATTTATCGACCATAACACTTAAAATTCAGATGCTAAGTATTTTGACCAATGTGAAAATATGATGAAACAATGTTTCTTTAGCATTTAAGCACAGGGGTTTGTGCAAAGATGACTTATTCTACCATCTGGTTAATGAACCAGTACATATGCTTGCTGTGATGATACAAAAGAGTAGGGAATCTTAAAAAACAAAGCAGTGAGTTTAAATGCTTGTTATCAAAATCCAGTGATTAACCTAAATGAGAGGAAAAACCTACTTCCAGAGTTATACAGTCTTAATTATGTATTCACTCCAGCCAACGCACTGCAATCATTTTAATTTGAGTTGCTTCCAGTTTAGCAAAGATGAATTTCTTATCACTTGATATGAGTCAGCTGGACTCCTTTGGTCTGCAAGCTTTCAGAAAGATTGCAAGAGAACAGAGCAGCACTAGACTGCTCAACGCACAATTAGGATTTCTGCTCAGGTGTAAAACCAAGCTTAGATTTCTGGCAAAAAGACCGACCATTCTAACTAGATCTGTTATTTTTATCTTTGAATGACCAACCATTAGCAGAAACTCATTTCTTTATCTTTGCAGCCCAACATATTATCCTCCAATTCATTCTTAGGAGTTAGAAATAAAAATATGAAAATTAGGAACTTGAAATACTTACTAATTAGGCAGTGCATATCTTGAGAATAACGAGAATTATCAGGAATTGTGAAGCTTCCATCACAAATTGCCACCTGACTCTCCCCAAATGGCAATGTGAAGTAGCATAATTTATACAATAAACATCCAAGAGCCTAAAAAAATAAAGCAGATGATACTAGAGGTTTAGCTGCCATCACTGCAAAAAGGCCAACAGGAAATTACTGGCATCATCCACATTAACTAGCAAATATACTAGTAGATATAACATCTATATACTACTAACCTAGTAGAAACCTGAATTCAGAACCCAATATCACTATTTAGATGACAGATTACATAATTCTACCATTACGACCAAATTGTGCTCCAATAAATAACAAGTATTTCAGCTGTTTTGTACATATGGACTAGTAACACATGTGAAAATCACCTAAATAATGGGCAGGTCACCTGAATAATTTTCAAGGAGCTCTAAAGCAATTTCTTTTGATATGCTTCAAGGAGTAGTGGTTGATCACCTTGAGTCAAGAATAACTCTGAGGGATAAGGAGTAATGACATAGTGCTATGTCACTGTATGGATTAAACTTGGGAGTTTACAGTTAAGACTGCTGATATCTGCGGTGTGGATAGGTTAGTTGACACCTACCCAAATGTCTGCCTTCGTAGTGATGATTTTGCCACTGTACAGGTTGACCATTTCTGGTGCTCGATAGGACAGCGTTGTGTATCTACAATCAAGAGATTCATTTTTTGTTAAATATATGGCAGTGATATAATTAAAAAACCAGGGGCAGCAGAGATACTTAAAAAAAAAAAAAAGGTTTATTAATAGAATCTAGTTCCCTGGGAGCAATCTGAGTAAGAGAATATGAAATATTACTGTGGGTAAAATGGAAAGCTGTCCTTGGTGTACAGCCATGGTGCTGTAAGCAGCAGTCCTTCTAACCAAACAGCATGTGGGGGGGAACTGGGCATGAAGGCTCTAAATAAATTCTAAAAGCAACTTTTCTTGAGGCCCCACATGAAAAAATCTTCTGTAATCCTTGTTACTTGATATTATTTTGCTGATGCATTTTATAAACAAGTAATCTCTTTCAGTGTGGGTCATCAGAGATGTAACACCAGCTAGGACACTGGAGAACAGAGAATATGGTCTTGGCTGGAGTGGAAAGTGAAAGGGATCTTCCCTGATGGAAGAGGGATAAAACAAGAAATTTCCCTTTACCTCTAACTCAAGAAAAGAAAGTAGTATGAGCACATCTTCAAAGAAGTGTCCTGGTGTTACTGAGCAAGTGACTTATGCAGTGTGTCTCTAGCGCCTAGGGAGCACTGAGATTTAGGTCCCCATCAAGACCCTTGGACCCTAGTCTTTCTGTCCCAGTTCAAGCTGCCTGGGATGCTGTGTGAAGAGAGATCTGAGTTACTAGCAGTAACAGTGAGAACTGTTACCCATGAAGCGTCCAACACTTTGGATAACAGAAGGAAATTATAGTGTTACAAATCTAAAGAAGCCTCATCTTCATGGAAGTCAGCAATTTATATCTATAAATTTCAATTACTCACCATTAATTACACCAGACTTCAGGTGAGCTCCTTATGAGTGGAAGAAATACATAGCAATTCCAGGTTCGGTAAAAAAATATATCCCATTGACTAATGTTACAGTGGTGGTAAATATGACAGTACTTCTATTGCATGCACAACACTCAGTTTTTTGAGGATTCTGTAATGTAACTCAAAATATCTGCAATGACCACAGGGCCCCTGGCAAGGTGCAGTAAGACTTTCACTTTACTCTTCTGATCAGTGATTGTGAACCCTCTCTTCCTCTTCCACTTAAAATCCAACAACCCAACAGCCAATACTATGTGCTCTAAGATAATGGGCAACAGATATGGACCACCGTTTTCCCACTCTGGCCTTCTCATCCGTAAGCTGAAAGTAAGCTGCTGGTGTGATCATGGATAAAATTTCAAGAAAGGAGAAGCTTACTTCTTAATCTCATCTTCTACTGCATTGACTCCTTCAGCTTGAGGATTCTGGAATTTATTGGTGGCACTTCCAAAGTCACACAGGACATAGTGGCCTCGGTCATGCAACAGAATATTTTCAACCTGAAAAACATATCCCAACCACCCATTCCAAGAGCTCATTTAGCAGTGTATGTGAAAATTTAATTAACAATGACATAAATAATATATTTTACTTCAGGGAATCCTATTAACATGGCATAGGAAGGTATGGAAGGCATATTCTCTTTCATGTATCTCAAAAGATCATCCCATATGAAAGAAAATAAGATGAACAGTAACAGGGTAAAATAAGTGAAAGGAAGACAAGAGGAAACTTCACAGTGGAAAAGCAAGAGTCCCATTTTCCAAGATTATTATATTTTTGCACCTTTGCAAATTTAGTCTTTAGACACTTATGTGTCTCTAGTTTTATTTAAGCTCTTCTTTAAGCCTAGAAGACTCCCTGTTAGCCCCATCTCCTTACCCAATTATCAAATCCCAATCATTTTTCAAATCTCAGTTCAAACAGGCTTTCTGAAGCCTTTCTCAAAAGCTTCCACCTACACAAATGTTGCACCTTCCCTGAGTTTCCTCAATATTGTTCCTCCATGATCTCAATGATTTTACTTGGACTTCATAAACATATATATCAGTTTCTTTAAACCAAGGTCAAGATCTTCAGAATAAACATTTATATAAATATCTGTGATAAAAGGTATATGGGCAAACAGGCCGTTTTCCTATTAAAGTAACATCCTAATCTTTCCATAAGTGAACTTGTTAATGTGTCAGAAGTTCAGAACATAGAGAAATTCAAGTATCAAAGCACTCTGCCAATGAGCAGCTCAAGCTCTCAGGCACTACTATACTCAAGTACTAGTTAAATTTTTAGTTTAGGTGGGGTAAGCTGACTAGGTGTTAAGAGAGCTGTGGATATCCATAGCCTAACTTTGGATAGGCAATAAAATAAAAAGGCAGCCAAAAAAAAAAAAGAAAGAAAAGAGAAAAAAAAAAAAAGCAAGAATAGACAATAAACACCCAAGGTGAACATCATTTCTTATCCATGTTTATCATCTTCTTTACCAGGGCCTAAAATAGTGCTGGGGACAGAACATATTTGAATAAAATAAACTAATAAAACAAAAACAAACCCTAAGAACCAAAAACGAATACAGTATTGTACATGTACTGGTAGGCTATTAGCAGTGTCCATGCCCCACTACTACAACTGGTTCTTTTAAAAACTATCTGGTCACTTAAAACATTTGCCTGTTTCAATACTTTCTTTCAATTCTTCTAAAATTACATTTTATAAAAATATTTATTTTATTACTTGAACTTCATCTTGCGGTAAGGATTGAGGATTGAGGATTTTTTGAGGACTGAGTTTAAAGTCTTACAGAGAGGATATGTTTATGTTCTTCCAGAGAGAATATGTTAGAGCATGACTAACATAGAGTAACTTTAACCAACCATTCTGACAATGGAATTTTTAACCACATAGGCAGTGTGAACTATGGCCACCTATCTGTGTGGATATGCTCTTGTGACTAACAATTGCTAGGAGAGACATGTTCTACAGAGACAAAGCTGAAGCAGACAAATATTTCCACTATCTACAGATTTTTATAAAGCTCATTGGTTAATCTAATTACACAAAGTGACATAGTCAAGCTAGTCTAAACATACATTTACTTTAGAAATCTAAAATAAGCTCAACGAAACAACACTAATGTTTTCAATCTAAATCAGAGATTATAAAAAGAAAACCACAATTTACTGCATTTTTACTATTACAAGTAGCACCATACTGAACACATTACATGGATTATCTCACTAAATCCTTGTATTAACAATATAGCAATATTCTCATTTAACAATATAGTAATATTCTCATTTTAGAGACTGGAAAAGTGAGGCTCAGGATGTGATAAGCCTGAAAGTGAACCTAGATAATCTAACTCTAGAGGAGAGTAAGAAGTTGCCTTTCTGTCAGGACAAGAAACAAGTTAGAAGCAGAGCAATTACTCAAGATGCCCATGGCCACCTTTTACCCTGGTGGAGGTGATAACTATACCTGCCCTAAGTAGTGCACACGTCTAAAAATAGGTCTATATTAGTTCCTTATGTTTAGAAATACGCTTTTTAATAGAAATCAAGTCAGTGAGGTGTAAATATTCATTCCAAAATATTAGGTTGATGTATTCAGTGTTATCTAAATGTTCACTGTATTTCTTAGTCCTTTTTATTCAACTTCTCACTCTGTACTAGTCAAATCCTAACTGTTCTTTGAAGTCCTGTTCAGGGCATAGCTCTTCGTAAAACCTTCCAAGGTTATCCTACAAAATCCACAGAATATATTGTAGGAGGGGTAGACAAAGTAAGGTGTAATCAAGCTAGGTTATTGTCCCCTAAGTCAGACCTGCTTTTGAACGCCTATGGCAGAGCTGAGTAGTTGTGACAGACTATATGGCTGACAAGCCTAAAATATTCAAAATCAAATCCTTTCAGAAAAGTCTGTCAACCTCTGATATATAATGCTTGTGTGGTCCCTAGAACACCAATCCAGTACTTCACACACACCGAGGACTCCTAAACCCTTTTCAATAATCTTCCTTCTTGGCCTCATGCTTCTTACAGGGTTTATGTGAAACTACACTCCTTTGTATGCAGTCCTTCCCAAGTCAGGCACTATACTTCGAGTGCTGGAATGTACAAATCTAGAAACCTGAAAAGTTAATTCACATCAAAACACAAATAAGGTAGTTCTAGGAACCAAAGTCACTGGGGAAAAAAGGAGATCTACATGGACAAAGGAAGAATAAAGATGAGGCATACCAGGTTTCCCTCTTCTTCCCCTTCACCCCACTTTTAAAACTAGGTTCTTAATTCTGGCTAGGCTCCAGAATAGCAGCACTCAGGAGTTAAACTATCTTCAACCTGGCCCCTACCTCAGCTTGCCTCCTTCCTCCTATCAAGGTAACACTGTACAAAATCATACAGAGGTTTTAAAAAATTAAAATTAAAGGTATATAGAGAAGAGAGCTAAAAATATCAATTATTTTTAGGGAAAGTTTTATCAATATTTAAAAACTCTCAGCACAGAAAAGAGCAAATAATACCTGCTTTGGCTACTCAAGTTGAGAGGGAGATTACAGAGGTGAAACCACGTGTCACCTTAGCAAATGCTGTACACCCCTGCCTTCTCTGTCTGTCCCTGTGACTTGCAACTCCTGAAGGCCTCCAATATCAAGCTGGCTGCTGCTGCTGCTGCCCTCCACCGTCCATCACCACCGACATCAACAAAAACACTTAACACAGAACCACAACCACACTGGACTTGGGGTTCAGAAGACCCCAGGGACTATTAGAGATACCCGACTTTGGATGACTGTAGAAATCTCTCTGTGCTTGTTTCTCAGCTACAAAGTCAAGCTGATCATATTTCTATCACCGCTGTTGTAGATCAAATAAGCAATGTACATGAAAACAAACTGTGAATTTTCTTATACAAATGTAAGATATTATTGCCACTCATTTAATAAGAAACATTTGAACTCCTACTGCATGCTAAAGTAGTTTTCTAGGCTCTGGGCTGCAAAGAAATCAAAGTTCATTCTCTCATGGAGTTTAGAGTCCAGTTGGGTATTGCTGTGTAGTGACAAATACCAGGAAAAGATAACAGCAGGTTAAATATATGCAAGGTAAATAGGGATGCTACTGTAAATAGCACAGTCAGGGAAAGTCTCCCTGGTGAGAGGGTCAGGAAGCAGATTGATGAAGGGAGAGGCTGTGGTCCCTCTGGGGGTGGGGCTTTCTAAGCAGAGATCAGCCTTTCAGAAGGGCCTGAGGCAGGTCATGCTGGGATATCTGGGACCACTGTGGTTGCAACAGCCCAGTGCTGGGTACTGGTACTGCAAGAAAATGGAAAATGTGGACCTGGACATATTATGGGCTGGCACTGTCATGAATGAGAGATGAGATCATTCTGCCCTTGAAGGAAGTAGAGGACTTAAGTAAGTGAAACTAGTAACAGGAACAAAAGTAGAGAGGGAGGAGTGATTACAACAATGGCATCAGCAAGTAACAGCACTTTCTATGTGCCAGACATTGCTGTATGTACTTTTATCTATGGTATTTCATGCAACTCTTACAAAGTCATAACATCTCCACTTAACAGAGGAGAAAATGGGGCTCAGTTACCTTACCTGAGGTCATAGGGCAGGTAAGGCAGTTTGGACTCAGGCTGCCTGTTTGTTGGGACAACACCCTCACCTTCCACAATGATGTGTATTCAGCGATTAATGGGAACCGGACAATGCAGACTGGAGCAAAGGAAAGGAGAAGGGAATGGGTAGAGAGAGTACAGAAAAGCAAACAGAGGGCAGACTGAGGAAGGCCACAGGGAGGCAGTTAACATTTTTTAATAAATTAGCAGCAGATGATAAAAGTCATTTTCAAAGGTTAGTATGACAGAGAAGGCAGAATAAAAGAAAGCAGACAAGGGCAGGCAAAACTGTGAGATTAGCAGGGCTAAATCTAGAGCAGGGCCAAGAGGGATTAAGTGAGATTAGGAAGGCAGAGAACCAACCAGATATTCAAATACCATCTTCTGAGAAGCTGAATTTAAGTGAATCTCTTTTCAGCCAAAGCCCTCAGGATATAACCTCGTACTGGTTATGACTATTTACAATCATCAAATCTTCCAGCTTTTTGGGAGTCTGACCTTACTTCCCAACCCATCAAGTTAAAAGGGTGACTAAACCCTCAAACTCTGCTAATAGCTTTATCTAAAAGGTCTGGAAAGCCACCTCCTACTGACCTCTTCCTCTAGCTGTAATTCCAAAGAGATAGGTCATCTGGACATTTCAGTCACAGAACCTACTACCACTGGAAATTTGGGAGGATTAGATGAATGCAAGTTTTCAAATCTGTGTTTCTAATATGGGAAGGAATCTTCTTTCTATGATACTTGATGAGATCAAAATCTCCTTTCTGACCAAAAAAAAAAAGGGGGGGGGGAGGAAGGAGAGATTTTCACGACTTTTCATCTGAATGTAGTTGTTAAACCTTAAGCCTTTTTGCCTTTTTGGCCTTCTTCAGAGAATAGGGAAACAGTGCAGCACAATACCGCAAAACCAAGGCAACCAACAAACCCAGATGGGAGCAAAACACCTGAGCCTTCGTTCTGCTTTAATCACTGAGTAACAGTGCAGGTCTCACCCTTTCTGAGCAGAGGTTTCCTCACTGTAAGAGGAGAGGTGACCAGCCCGAGTCTATAACCCCATCATCTGCGCTAATGATCTTTGTCTTTCCTCAGAGAGATGAAAAGCTAAAGTGGGGAGAAATAATTAAAATGCAAATAATCAAATGCAAATAATAGATTTGAAGAGAGGCTTTCAATGCAGAACAGTGGTTCTGTTGGGTTATTTTTAGAATATAAGCTACTTAAAGTCAGTTCTCCCTGACTTCCTACAAGTAATCTGAAAAACAAAAACAAACAAACAAAACAACAACAACAAAAAAAAAACAACCACTTATGTGGTGGGCAGGGCAGGGCAGGGCAGGAGGGGCTCTTCCCTGTTCTGCATGTGAACCCACATAGGATGGCACCAGCTCCACAAAGGGGTTCCCAGTTGTCCTGGTCTGTGCACTTTTCCATGTCTGCTGACTTTTATTCAGAGCTGTCTCTGTAACAGATGGAAATCCTACTCACAGAGAACTGAGAAACCAGTAACCAACACCAGAGTGAAGAGCTGTCTGGTTGTGGCTACCACCAGACCTGTGGTGGCTGGTCCCAGGAGAGAGATGGAGCTCTGTGTTAAGGCTCTGTGATATTACAACCAACTCAGGTCAAAAGGGCAGGACAGGGACTTTTCACTCAGGCCTGAGGAAGATGGTGGTGCACCAGGCAAACGTGCCTGTCCATCAGCACATACTACTGGAAACTGAGGTCTCTAACATCCTGAGGAAAGCAGGTCAATGGCATTTGTCGAAAGTAAGAACTGGGGAGTCTGAGAAACTCCAATCAAAAAAGTCAACAACTAAAAATAACAGCTTCACTTCTTGGTCTTTTGGCTAAAACCTAGCATAAAAATAATGCCAAGCTTTTCCGTAACAATCATAAATGAGGCCATTCCAACTTTTGTCCCCTATTTCCAAGGCTGAAGAGAAAGGAAAAACAAAGTATGCTGAACTATCAGCGTCAAACCACCATAACAAGCCTCAAGTCTTCAACGTGGATTGAAACCCAACTCCAGAGTCTAATACCTCAAGAACACAGTGGAAGGGCAGGGACACAGAGCTGAGGTCAGGCTGGGAAACGAGGTGCAGCAGCTCCTTGTTTTGGCCACAACCTTACTACCCTCCCACTCCAGCTTCCCCGACTTTGCTCTGCTGAAACAGCTCATGGGCAGTTTACTGCAGTAATGGAATAGTGACACTGCCTGAGCCCACCACTAGCCTACCCCATGACCCCAGGCTAGAGGCTGAGACTGTAGTCAAAGCTCGCCCAAACCTCCCAGCAGCACCACGAACATCAAAGGGCATTAAAATGCTATGGGTATGTAAACTGGGTGGATTTTTTTCTGCAACTATGAAGTGATTATCATTTAGGTCTCATGCAATTTATTAAATGATTAAAAAGTTAAACCAATGTTCAGGTTCTGTTTAAAGACACGACAAGAGTACTCTCTAACAGGATGCTGGAGGATCCTCTTTGTCTCCTTCCCTCACTCACCTCTGTGCCCTTTCAGAACCTAAGACTGCAGCAACGTGCCTGCAGACATGCATGCTCTCATTTAACCTTACTGCTGCTCTAACAAAGCTGGTACTGTCACCTCTACTTGAGAGGCTAAGTGAATAAAGGAGCAAGCTAAGGAGCATGAGCCTGAGAAGAAGCCAGGGAGAATATGACATCATGGAGATCACAGGAGATGAACACAAAGGAGTAAATGGCCACAGGGAAGAGAATAAGGGACTGAAAAGTGTCCTTTGTATCTGACAATATGGAAGACACTACCCATGTTCCTCTCTCACAGCACTTAGAATTCTATTGGCAAAAGTCACACTTTGAGTAGTAAAGAATCAGAGTTCTAGTGTGAAATCAAAGTGTGAAGAGGAGGTGCAAGGTCAGAGAGGTGCAAGGTCACATAGGTCACAGAGGCAGCACCCTCATTCACAGATCAGTGCTGGTACTGCCCTCCCACACTTTTACCCTATTTTCATGTCTCTCCAACTTCCAAGGCAGGCAATGGGGAAAGAGCTCGCAGCTTAAAATGTTGGTACCACTGCCTGTTCAGAAATATGTGTAATTAGGCCCAACTACTTGACTCATTATTAAAGACAACAAAGAATAAAGTGTCAATACATACTCAGGGTAGTGGTTTCCAGCCTGGTCTCCAAATGGTCAAGTATCTGGACTTTTGTTATTCCTAATGCTTACATTCTTGTGGCTTTTTACAGGCAGTGACTGTGCACTGTGAATGTGGGCACACCTGTGAATGCAGGCACTGCCTAAAATGTTCTTCATTCTCCTTGTGACCAGCCACATCCCACCAGTGCTACAAAATTCTACTTTTCTAGAAGATTCTAACAGTACTGCTTGATTCCACTGACAGAACACTAAGCCACTTGATCTCTTTTATTCATCACTTTGTTCAATAAGACTTACATTTCACCTATTTCTGTTTCAAGTCTAAATATTTCATTCCTCTCCTCTTACTAGTCCCTGAAACATCTTAAGAGCAGGAACCATGTTATATCTTTATTAGCCGCACAGACTAAGTATTCATTCTATGTTAGGCTCATAATTTTTACTAAAATGTATTCTCCTTTCCCTTAGAAAAAGGGCTGATTTTGGACCAAGGTGCAGGAGAGAAGGCTATCTACGAGATAGCTATGAGAGGTGATTTGTACCAATTTCTGCATGCTAACTATCTTAGTACAGAAATGCCAGTATTTAAATACCATGTCATTCACTAGGACAACAGTGTTAGTGAGGATGTAGAGGAAATTAGAGCTCTCCTCATTTGCTTCTGTATTGTAAAATAGTGCTGCTACTGCTTGGATGGGGGTGGCACTTTCTCCTAAAATCAGACATGGTTACTCCATCACCCAGCAATGGCCCCCCTAGGTATATAACCAAGAGAACTGAAAATATATGCCTGCACAAAAATCAGTGCATTAGTGTTCACAGGAGTCTTATTGTAATAGGTAAGTGGGGGAAAAATGACCATCAAATGACAAGGAGATAAACAGAATAGGAAGTATTCAGAAAGGGAAATACTATTCAATCAGGAAAAGAAATGAAATAACTGATAAGTGACAAAGCATAGACGAAATCAATGTGTTAAGTGAAAGAAATCAGACATCGGAGGTCTCATATTACATGTGTCCATTTAAATGAAATATACAGAATAAGCAGTAGATATAATAACAATCTACAGAATAATCCACTGACTAGCGGTTGCCAGTAGCTGGGGTGAGGGATGAATGTGAAACGATTATTAATGAATACAAACCTTCTTTTGGGAGGACTATGAAATGTTCTGGAATTAGACAGTGATTACGGTTGAACTGCCTTGTAAATATAAAAGTCACTAAACTGTACATTTTTAGAGAGTGCATTTTATGGTACATGAATTAGATCTAATTTTTTAAGCACTAGACAAAGGAAAATGCCAGTATGTTGCTAAATCCTCCAACTTCAGAATATCCCAAAACCATAAGGGTACCTCTTTAGATAGGAATTCCTCAGTTGTTTTGGGACACCACCACCAAATTCTAGCATAATAAACTTACTGTGGAACACAGCAGCCCGCATTTAACAAGCACGCTGAGATGCTGATGCAAGTTATTAGCCAGGGAAGCACATGTCTTGAAACACAAGTATAATGCAAGGAAATTATAATTTAGATTCAAAAGAGCTGAATTCAAACTACGGCACTGCCCCTTCTTAGGTGCTTGACCTTAGGCAAGCCATGTAACCTCTCTGCTTCTGAGCTTCCACAACTATAAAATGTAAAGAGGAATGTCTCCCTCCAAAGAGACTTTACGAAAGATATTTAGTAGAGTGCATAGAGTATACGCACACAGCCCATGCTCCACAAATACCAGTGAGTCCTAAATGGGTGCCAAGGCCATTCAATATACAATGTCAAGTGATTACAACATGAGTGGCCTGGTGCATGGGGTAGTAATTAGTAGGACAAACTGAAAATTATCAAATAACGGACTTCTGCAAAATATGAAATAAATTTTAAAGGCCAAGTATTGTTACTTACAAACTATTTCAATTATCTACAAACTATTTAAAGATGACCTTTCATGACCTTGAAAAAGTGAATCTGGGAGTATACCAAGAAAAACAAAAACTTGTGTTCAGGCATTTGATGATTATAATGAATTTCAAGAGGTTACTGAGTTATAAAATAATACTTGTACTGTACTGTACTGTTATTTCTTTCTTTCTTTGTATTTTCTCCTCCCCTCCCCCCAGGCAGACTGTAAGCTTAGAATTTGTGATATACCTTAACTTGACTCATATTCCTGTAGCACTAGCCCCATTCCTGGGACAGATACAAAATACTCTGTAAGGAGGCCCCTGGGAACAACATGATCTGTACCTTCAGGTCACGGTGGATAATAGGAGTTTTGCACTGATGCAGGCGAGCCACAGCTTCACAGGTGTCACAGAATATCTGGAGCACTTCGTTCTCTGTAAAACCTGTCTGGAGGCGCTGGTTCATCAAGTTGACCACCTGGCCTCCTGAGAAGAGAACAAAAGACAGCTTAGTCACACTCCATCACAGACCCAGCAGTGAACCCTTGTGCACAGAAGAGCAACCAGGACTAAGGTGACTGAGCAGGTCACTGGCTGAATCAGGACTAAAACCTGTGAGTCTTGATTCCCAGCCTCGGGCTTCTTTTCTTACAATCCAGTGCTTCCTCTAATAATCAAAAACAGCTTCTTTATTTTATAAAGCATCCCAGATGGAAAGAGCTCTCATTATGTCGCAAAATTAGTAGAAGGACAGAAAATATGGTCCTGTTACAGGTGCCTGGTAATACTGTCCCTGTTGAATATTAGATAATGCTCCAGGCTCAACCTGCCATCATTAGTAAGAATCAGACTGCACAAAAGACTCCAGGAGCAGGAAGGCAGTTTTAGAGTCTCTACAGTTCAGTCTTGCTGGCTTGACTGCTTTTTATTTGACCTGTAGAAATGCTACACCAACACTGAATCTCCAGGACCAAAAAGCTGAAGACCTTACTTATAAAATGATCCAAATCTTTGGCTATTTGTATACTGTTTCCTGTCTAAACATTTTACTGTCCAAAAGGAATGGGCAGGAGGAAACAAACTGTCAGGTGAAAATTTAGTGGCATTTTACAAAATCACACTGATAGTTACTACAGTGATACCTGAAATTACTGCTTAACAGCACATTTTTTGATTAGCAACATATTCAATTTACGGATATTATCTTTCAGGGTAAAGAAAATATTAGTGGAATTAAGGATGATTACAAAATGGAGCACCAAACAATGCGACAACAACCCAAGTTTGCAAGTGGCAGCTGCTCAGGCCAAGAAGAGCCAAACATCCAAAATGTTAAGTGTATGAAATGCAGTCACCTCTGAATAAATTTGTGCCACTCTCTCTCAAGGTAAATGTTTGAAACTCCAAGCTTTCAAGTACTTAACATCACTTTTAACAGCAGCAATATGTGAACACAGTCTTAGCGGGAATCACAGCTCTCTGAGCAAGAAGAGGGTCATTTCCATTAGACAAAAAGGATTCTTTTGCCCCACAACACAAGGATGGTGGTGTGGGTGGGGAAGAGAACACATGAGGGAGAGAGGGAGGAAGCAGCATTGTCTCCTCAAGCCATCTGGAGTTGGGTCTTTATTCTGTCCCTTCATCATGTGTTTTAAAGCATCACAAAGAATATATTTCTTTTTGTTGGCATTGACATACAAATATCAAATCTTCCCAAACCTAACAAAAACAGGGTTTTATATTATCTGCCACTTTGAATCGTTTGTACCCATGATCCTTGTCCTTCTAAGAACAACCTAGAGGTGACAGCTGGCTATGTAGTTTTTAACCAATTCGTTTTCCAAACTTAAAAAAAAAAAAAAAGAAAGAAACAGAACAGCAGAACAGCATAGATGGAGGTGGAGGGCATAACTGAAATGACCCCATATCCCTACAACTGGAGCACTAGAGAATTGAGAGTTGAAGGGCCTCAATAAATATGTAAGTATAAACTTATACTTACCTCTACAGAAGTCCATCAGAATGAGAACTTCCCAGACATCACCACTACTCACATTGTTGATACTGGAGTCAATGTAGCCCACAATGTTTCTGTGCCCTGACAGATCTCTCTGTAAAGAGGAGTGGAGAAATATGTCATCAGTTATGGAGATATATCCATCAAGAGAGAGAGTGGGCCAGTCAGTCCCATTAGCCCAGATAGTTTAAATATACAGAGATGACACCAACAATGTGGAGAGAGAAGACTAAGGAGCAGGGTCAAGAGCACATTTACCAGTGGTCTCTGACATTCAGAGACCTTCAGTAGCAATTCCACAACCCTATAAAACCATAGCCCTCTCCTGGAACTACAATCTCTAGCCAGATGCACACAGGGTGCCCTCGTGCTCACTGAATAGGAGCGCTACATAAATAGAAGCAAATATGCCCAGTTTGACAAACACTGCAGAGGGCTAAGAGGAGAGATATAGAATCAATTATTTAAAAGTGAATTTTTAATGCAGAAAAATGAAACTGGTGTTTTTTTCTCAGGTTGCAGGAAGACAAGTGAATCCAACTTGACTTTTTAATCATTCATGTAGATTTTCTCTCTTTAAGAAATGTATGAGAATAACTGCTTTACAGTTCTGAAGAGGCTACAGCGACATCCAGACCTAAGCATTTTGATCATAGGCAAGGTTTTCAAGTCAATCGACTTTGATATGTGATGAGTCATGTTTCCAGTTCTTTGATTTGAACTACATGTGACCTCTCAGGACTGCTTATGGAATTCATTTATTTGTAAAACATTCATGGAGTGCTACTCTGTATCAGAATCTATTTAGGCCCTGAAAGTTGTCTTACACCTTGGTATGGTTATTTCAATATCCCTGGAGGAAAATATGTGTAATGATGATCTTTAAAATTCAGGGTCATTAGATCACCGAGCAGTATTCGTGTACGTACGCCACATTTTCCTGATTGGACTATGGCTGTTTTGGTGGTGGGTCTGCAGTGGTGACTATACCGAAGTGGGGAAATTCCATACTTTTACAATACGAACAACAATATAAACCAATGGTACTTCAATAAAAAATCTCCTTTGAAAATCTAGGGTCCTTAAGAACTAAGCTGTAGAAAGGAAAAGCAAGGTAGGTAATGTTTGTTTTTTGTTTCTTTGTTTTTTTTTTGCATAAATACAAGATCCTATTTTTTAAACTAGTTTAAATCAATTATTTTACGTTTGTTTTGTTTTGTTTTAAAAAGGGAGGAGGTTTTAAAAAGCAATGTGGCTCTTTATCAGTAACAACACAAAACAGTTTGACCCATGAGAATGTAACTTCTGCCACAGTAACTGGAGAGTCAAATGTTTAAAATGATAAAGTCTCTTTTAATCTGAAATCATATAGGAAAACAAGACATCTTACAGTATCAAATGAACACCCTGAACATCAAAGTTAAAACTGAAAACTTTCCTGTAACAGAATGAGAGTGACTACTGACTCAGAAAGTTAGACAAAGGCAGAAAGGTAGACCAATGGAACTGGCAACTGGGAGTCACTGTAATCTACACAAGAACAATTTTAGAGAAGAAAAAAGTGGAGATTAGAATGGAAATGTACTTGGGAAAAAGGGAGCTAAGCATATATAACTAGTGACTACAGATTATTATTTCAAAATGCTTTGTGCTTAAGAGAGGGACTGCTTTGAAGGAAGAACCTGTTAAGACGAGAAAAACTGAGTATTGGAAATTGGAAGGAGTCAAATGAGGGTGAGAATAACTAATAACTAAGTTATAGAATAACTTCTATAGTGAGAAGAGGTGGGACTCTTTAAGATTATTAAAGGAAGCAGTCTAGAAAGACCTTTCTTTGCTAGCAAGCAAGAAGGAAAACAAAATGGGTATGTACATTGGTTTAAGGCTGGAGAAATTAATTTGAATAAGTTCAGACCTATTTCATTTCTGGTAAGAGAACAAGATCATCTTCCAAGCGCAAGGGGATGAGAAAGAAGCTTGATGAGAGAAATAAAAGACTTAGAACAACTGCTCTGGATAGCAGACAAGGGAGATGATAAGGCAAAATGGGTCTCTAGAGTTCAAGTTTCTGCAAAATAGAAAGTAATTTCAAGGCTCATGTTTTAGAGGGTTACTCATCCCCCTCCCTTTCAGGTTCACGATCAGCTCTTCTAGAAAGCATTGCCATTCACACAGTCCTCAAAGTAGGAAAAACTGGAGATAAATTTTGGAAACTAAAATGGAAAGATCAACTTCTATAATTGTGTCCAAATTTCATGTTGTCTTAAAGTTTTAAAACTTATAATATTTGTTGTATCCTAATTTGCATACTGATATCTTGTATACTAATTTTCTTTTATTCATACGTTCTAAGCCTGAAATAAACTGCATAGTTTAAAATTAAAAATAAAATAAAATAAAATGGAGCAATCATGCCTCTAAATGTTCACAAGGAGATCAGCAATGTTGCATTTGAGTTTGTCGCACCCAAAGAGGAATGATACAGAATCCAGAAGAAGGGGAAAAAAAAGACATTTGGTAAAGCCAAGAGGAGGTCAAAAGCTATTAGAGGACACAAACTGGATAATTAACATCTGCAGATGGCACCCAAGAATAGTTTGCCAAGATATCTGTTGATCAGTTCAAGCCCAAATTCTGTTCATTTTCTTCTACAGAGATGCTGGGATATGTCCAAGCAGAAAAGATCTGCTCTTGAGAGGGAGATCATGACAATTCCTTTTCTTAATGATTAGTTTTTAGCTTTATTTAATGAAATGGTATAGCTACCCAAAAAATTAAACTTTCCTTGTGAAATTTACTCAGGAAATAAACCAAATCTATCTTGAAACAAAGCATAATTCCTCCCTAAAAATCTTTTTTCTTCACTTCTGACATCTCTCTTTTAAAATCAAAAGTGAATCATTTCACCCAATCAATAGTGCCTATTATGCCAGTAATTTTATATAATCAGATATGTTCACAAGGATTTTTCTCATTTTTTATACCTACATGTAAATATTATTTATTTTATCTTAGTTGACATAATATTGGCTTACAGCATGGTGTTTCAGAAGTAGAGGATCTCTCTATGCTGGTGATGCCATACCATGGCCACCACCAAAATACACAATCCACCACAGCCCATTGTGGTCCTGCCTACTTTGGTCTCTCTTCTCTTGTTCCCTCCCCAGTGACAGTCTAAGCTTTACCATCAGATTTCTAGGGTTTGTTATTAGTTTTTGCTTCTCTGTATTACACATATAAGTGACACCATCTGGTATTTATCTTTTTCCTTCTGACTTACTTTATTTAGCATAATCCCTTTCAGCTCTATCCATGTTGTTGCAAATGGAAAGACCTTATTTTGATCGATGAGTAGAATTCCACTGTGTATATAAACCACATTTTCTTGATCCCATTTCTCAGTTTCTAAGTAGTTCCAAACTTTGGCCACTGTAAATAGTGCTGCAATGAATATAGCAGTGCTATTTCCTTTAGAATTAGTGTTTTTGCATTCTTCAGGTAGATGCCTAGCAGTAGAAATGTTGAGTCATTGGAAGATCCATTTTTAGTCTTTTGAGAAACTTCCATACTATTTCCCATAGGGACTGGACCAGTCAACATTTTCATCAACAGTAAGAAGGTTCCTGGTTCCTTTTTCTCCATATTTTCAGCAATACTTGTTGCTTCTGGTCTTTTTAATATGGACTGTTCTTCCAGGTGTCAGACAGTATTTCATTGTGGATTTTACTTAGATTTTCCTGATACGTAGTGACAAACATTTCTCCAAGTGCCTACTGGTTATCTACCTGTCTTTGAAGAAATGTCTATTTGGCTCTTTTGCCCATTTTTTGATAGGCTGTTTTCTTACTTTGTTGAGTTATGTGAGTTCTTTGTAGATTCTGGATTACCCCTTGTTGGATATATGGTGTGCAAAATCTTTAACTTGATGCAGCAACATTTCAGATGAGAGTAAAACCTCCCTAGTTTATAACTGATGGATATTTGTTTGAATGACCATTAAATGTAGAAAATGTCAAAAAACTCTTATCCATAAATGGACTCACATTAGGGTATACTAGTAGCAGTAACAGGTCAGAGGATATCCAAGCTTTGTCTGCCTTTAGGTAAAAGACCACTCTCAAACTTACAGAATAGAAATCACAAAGGTATGGGAGGAAACCACGCATTCAGTTACCATATTACTTAGGAAAAGACAGAATGTGGGGAAAGATGCCTTAATTGCAACTACTATCTGAGTTCTGGGTTAAAAGTATATATGATGAGTATGTGTCAAAACCTAATTTTCAGGAAAGTGGGAAACATTCACTTAATCTATAACTCAAATCACCTTGTATGACATGATTTAAGCAGTGAAAAGTCTAAGGAGTATGCTATCATCTTAAACTTTTTTAAAATTAGCACTAAACAAGATTATGAAAGTTTTGACAAACAAGGTATCAGAATATCTGCTTTACACATATTTTAAATGGCTTGCACTTAGCTTGTTAACTTTCATATTTAACTGCCTGCAACGCTAAAAACACTCTTTTCATAAACACACACAAACATCATCTTGTGAAAATCAGACCCTCAATCCAGATCCTATAAATATCACAAATTTCAAGTTTCTCTGGGGTCCTAACTAATTATATTTGTAGCAAAACAAAAATTTTCTATCCCTGGCTTCAAAATTCCTGAAGCAGGAAAATTCCTATTTAATAATCTTAAAACCACTAAGAGAAAAATGAGGATTAGATTCTTAATCTATAAAAACCTTTATACTTATGTTCAAGATAGCATTCTAAATAATATATCAATAGCTCAGCATTCATATCACAATAATAAAAATGAGTAATGAACTAATTCCCTATATATCATCTACTCAGGTCACCCTTTCTTATGATGTCAGCGTGATATCTGCTGATTACTCAATGCTGATAGTACTTGCATTTGTTATCTGTAAATTTCCAGAGAGGTGTATTTACCTGCCTTGACCCTTCATTCAAATATTCACTGTGTTCTGACTCTATGACTCAGTATTATTGCTGCCAACTTCTGGAATCATCCTATATTCCACAGACACTTTTAACCATATGTCAGTTTCATCTTAAAAATTAAAGAAAACAGTTCTGAAGCATAGATAATAATTAGCTTATTTCTTCCCAAAATTGTTTGTAAAAAGTCTTCTGCCTTACTCCTTTTTTCTCTATAATTTGTTATTCAAAATGTGACCCCACAGATACATACCGGTTAGCAAACTTATCGGTCCAAACGAGAAAAGGGACTTCCTCTATTACATAAATTAATCAAGTCACTAACTGATTTTTCTTTTCATAGTGAGACTTTATGTATCAAGAAAGGAATTCATTGATTTATATTCTGACACAAAATCCTTTGAACAGCATTCACTCATTTCTATCAATCATTATTTGACAAGCATGCCAAGACAATTCAATGGGAAAAATGGTCTTTGCTCATTTATATGCAAAAAGTGAATTTGAATCTATACCTTATACCAAATACAAAAATTAACTGAAAATGGACCAAAGATTTAAAAACTGCTCAAAAAACCTGTGCAAATTTGATGAATTTGGATTTTACAATGCTTAGATATGATACCTAAAGCACAATAAAAAAAAAATGGATAAGCTGTACATCATCAAAAGGGAAAACCTCTGTGCTTTGAAGAACACTGCCAAGAAAGTGAAAAGATAATACAAAGAATGGAAGAAATGTCTGCAAATAATATATTTTATAAGGATCCAGTATCTAAGATACACAAGAATTCAAATTCAACAGTAAAAAGACAACTCAATATAAAAAAATGTCTAAACAGACATTTATCTATTTATTTGCTTTTGAAGTAACAATGGTTTACAGTACTGCCTATGATTCAGAGGAATAGGTTCTTATCTCCTCAGATGTGCAGCACCATGCTTTACCCATCACAGAGCACCTTATTCCTTTATCATCTATAAGTGGGCTCCCTACTCACTGTTTCCACTCCTACCCTTTTACTGAATAGACAGTTCTCCAAAGAGCATATGTGAATGGCCAATAAATACATGTAAAGATGTTCAAACTCATTAATCATTAGAAAAACACACATCAAAACAATTAGAATATCAATTGACAACCACTAGGAGGGTTCTAATAAAAAAACAAAACAATAAAAAATAGTAGCAAAGATATGGGAATTGGAACCTTCATACACTGCTAGTAAGAATGCAAAATAACATACTTCAATGGAAAACAATTTCCTCAAAAAACAGAGTTATCATATGATCCAGCAATCTCATCCACATGTGTGTGTGTGTGCGCTATCCACGTAAAGTGAACCCTCATATCCACACAAAAACTTGTATACAAACATCTACAGCAGCATTATCCACAATAACCAACAAGTGGAAACAATCTAAATGTCCATCAGAATAAAAGACTGGCATATTCATTTGGTGGAATATTGAACGATCAAGAAAAGGCATTAAAGTACTGGTACTTATCTATACATGGATACAGCTTTAAAAACAGTATGCTAAGGGGGAAAAAAATCAGACACAAGAGGTCATATGTAATATATTCCATTTCTATGCCCAGAATAGGCAACAGAAACAAGATAAGTGGTTGCAAGGGGCTGGAGTCAGGGTGAATGTAGGGGTAATTGCTAACTGTTATGAGGTTTCCTTTGAATTGATTAAGAGATGTTCTGGAATTGATGAACTACCCTGTGAATACACTAAAATTACTTAACTACATTTAAAAGGGTGAATTTCATCTTTATTTACAAAGAAAAGTAATATAAGCTGGTAGGCCTGGTGAGGATCAATAAATACACATAAAAAAGAAAGAAAACCCAAAATCTTTTGAGTAGCACTGTTCTTGCAGCCCACATCTGAATCCCGGTGACAGCTTTTAACAAGCAGTTTTCTTAGAAAATACCATTTCTGCCGGGCATGGTGGCTTGTGCCTGTAAGCTTCAGCCTATGAAGCAGCTGGGGCTAGGGGTCGTGGTTTGAGTCCCGCTTGGGGTCTAGTCCCAAAAAATAGTTGGGCATGGTGGCACACGTCTGTAATCTCAGCTACCTAGGAAGCTGAGGCTGGGGATCGCTTGAGTCGTGGTACCCCGGGCAACGTGAGGCTGTGGTTCCATGGCAAAAATAGCAGACCTAGTCTCGAAAAGGGAGGG
>PVHY01016202.1:0-34298 GCA_004024945.1 Uropsilus gracilis | reverse complement strand
TGAGCACGTGATACCCAGTTTCTTTTCTAATGTAGCAGTTCTTCACCTAGCATTGTTGATAGGTTCTTAGAAAACACAACTGTGAGTAGAACATTGTGTTAGGAAAGCAGTTCCTCTTTTCATCAGCATTTTAATAAAACATTGTTAGAGGATCCACTCTAGGACTCTTCTTTTCACGCAGCTGGTGAGTATCACAGTCAGAGCCTTGCTTCCCGGAGTTGTAGGCAAAATTGTGTCTGCCTCCCCCCCTTTGTCTAGAGTGACCTCAGCATCGTTGACACTTTGTTGAAGGGGGCTGCCCTGTCATAAGTTTAGCAGCCAACAGGAGTTTATGATGTCATACCCCAGCCCTCGGTTACGACCACAACTTATATCTCCACATATGACCACTTGTTCCCTCAGGGGGCACCATTGTCCCTGCTCAGAAACCACTGCTGTACAAGATGTTTTACCCTGCCTGCCTGCAAACAGCAGCACTTTGGTGGGACAATATGAGTGAAGCAAAGTGAATACATGTTTTGTGGGCTGCTTTACTTTTTCCCATTTCCAGTCTCTCCTTTTCTGTACCTACGGAAGCTCTTCTTTCCCTTCCCTAACCATAATCTGAAAATAGTGAGTTCAGAGTCACAAGGAATGAGGTAGACCAGGAATCCTCCTCCCTCACCCTGTCTGCCACCATCAGCAATTTGCAGGTGGTTCCTGGCAAGAACGAGGATCTAGAAGACAGTATTCACAAAGGGAATTGGATTTCTTAAAGGGAGAATTCGTCCAAAAATAACATTACCTACCTCAGTTTTGTCAGGCACTTTTTTTATTCTCCCCGGAAAGCTGTTCTGTCCTCTCTTGTGACCCTCTCGTAAGACAGAGAGCACCGGCATTTCCTCCTCCCTCTGGTGCAGTTTACTTGCTGTTGTCCCTCTCAATAGTGGCCTTCGGTCTCGAGCTTACATCCTGATCAGTAACCAGAACTTCCTCCCTAGCGACAAACTCAGTCACTACTGAGGAGTTAGGGAGTCTGGCCTTAACTTAGTCTGCTTTGGTGTTACAATTTCTCAGTGTGATAACTGGTATACTAATAAGATCTTTGTTAGACTCTTGTACATATCTAGAGCAGGCAAGTGACCCCCAACTCACAGCTGACTCACATAGTGCTAAATCTTGTCTCAATTTCTTAGTCCAGAAACAAAGAGAATCAAGCTATGGGTTCCTGTTTTTCTGTAACCAGGCCTGTCAGAACACTCTCTGCTACTTAAATGAAGTTAATAAGTAATACCGGCTTCAGTAGAAAAAGACCTGATGGAGGCTTAGGAAGGAGGGAGGAGTCTGTGTGGCACTGCGTGGCACATACTAGCTGTATGACTGTGAACAAGCTTGCCTGCCTTTTCACAAATTTAATTGTGACAAATTATGCCTAATATAAAATCTGACCTTAATCATTTTAAATATTCAGTTCTCTGTCACTAGGTATATTCATGCCATACAAACATCACCATCATCCATTTACAGAATTCTTTTGTCTTGGAAAACTGAAACTTATTTAGGGTAAATAATAATGCCATTCTCCTTGCAAACCCCACCCCATCATCCCCACACTGGCTACCACCATTCTCTTTATGCCTCTATGAATTTTGCTAGTCAGGTGCTCATAAAAATAGAATTTTTATCTTTTTATAATTGGTTTATTTCATTGAGCATAATGTACCGAAATGTCTGTCCATGTTGGTAGAATATATCAGAAATTACTTTTAAGACTAAATAACATTCCATAGATGTAAATGCCAGGTTTTGTAAGTCCATTTCTCAGTAATGGAAACTTGCATTGTTCTACCAGAAGGTAGAGAGAATAATATCGAGTAAGGCTGCTATGAATGTGGGCATACAGATAGTTCTGTGAAACTCCATTTCAGTTCTTTTGGATTTATATTCAGGAAAAGAATTCGCTGGATCATAAGATAACCTCCAGTCTGTTTTCTGCAGTGCTATGCTGTTTTACATTCTTGTCAACAGTGTGTTAAGGTTTCCATTTTCCCCACACTTATTCTCTTTTTTCCTTTGGTTGTAGCCTCCCTAACAGCTACTGTGAGGTGGGGTTTTGATTTACCTTTCCCAAATGATTGGTGATGTTGGTTTCTTTCATGTGCTTGTTGGCCATCTGCATATTTTTCTGGAAGAAATTTGTTTTCAGTTCCTTTTCATATTTTTGAATTGGGTTGTTTTGTTGTTAGCAAGTTTTAGAACTTCTTTATATATTCTTGATATTAATTCCTTATCAGGCATAGGATTTACAAATATTTTCTCCCATTCTGTGAGTTGCTTTTTTACTCTATTGATAGTGTCTTTTGATGCACAAAAATTTCTGTGAACTATACTTTGTCTATTATTTATTGCCTTTACTTTGGTGTTCTATATAAGATAGCATTGCCAGAGTCAATGTTTTGAATCTTTGGCCTTATGTTTTCTTATAAAAATTTTTACAAGTTTAGCTCTTACATACAGGTTTGTGATCCATTTTGAGTTGAATTTTCTTTTCTTTTTTTCTTTTTTCTTTTTTTTTTTGAGAACAGAAAGGGTAGATTTATTGCAGCAGGGGGAAAAGAGTAAGCAGGAGAGGTTATTTGAATTAATTTTTATGTGTGTTATTTGGTGAAGGCCCAGCTTCAGTTTTTTTTGCACATGAATATTCAGTTTTTTCATCACCATATTTTCCATCACCATATGAAAAAAAATTGTCCTTTTGTCTTTGAGTGGTCTTGGCATTCCTGTCAGAAACTGTCTGTTCCATGAGTAAATATGTGTTTTCTTATGCTAGTATCACACTATTTTGATTACTGTAACTTTGTAGTGAGTTTTATATCAGAAATGTGAATTTTCCAGTTTTGTTTTTCTTTCTTTTTTTTTTCACAATCATTTGACTATTTAGGGTCCACTGAAATCCATGTGAATTTGGGGTTAATTTTTTATTTCTGCAAAGAACCTCATTGGGATTTTTGTATGGATTTCGTTGCATCTGTAGATCTCTTTGGGCTAGTAGTTTTGACATTTCAGTAATATGAAATCTTTTCAGTCCAAGAACATAGAATGTCTTTAAGCACCATTTAATAGTTTTCATTGTCTCAGTCTTTGACTTCCTTTGACTCAATTAAATCCTAGATATTTTTGTTGATGCTATTGTATATGAAACTGTTTTCTTAGCTTCCTTTTCTGTTGTTCATAGTATATAGAAGTGCAACTGATTTTTTTTCTCATTGATTTTCTGTTCTACTACTTTGTAGAGTTCATTTACAGTTATTTTGTGAAATCTTTAAGATTTTTACACATAAGAACAATCATCATCTTTGAACAAAGATAATGGGTAATTTTACTTTTTTCTTTCCAGTGTGGATGACTTTTATTGTTCTCGCTTAATTGCTCTGGTTGGAACTTCTATTATTGTATTTAATAGAGGGTGGTAAAAGCCGACATTGTAACTGTTCATAACTATGCTTTCAGTCTTTTGCTGTAAGATGTTTACTGTGGGTTTTTCATATTTCATTGTGATATGTTGAGGCAGTTTCCATCTCTATGTAGCTTGTTGAGAGGTTTTTATGAAAGAAAGTTAAATTTTGTCAAATACTATTGTTAAATCAGTGTCACACTGTATAATGAACCCCTATTTATGATGTTGGTGTGTAGCAGATTGTACCATCTAGGTTTTTTAAGTACACTTTGTGGTTGCACATTAACAAAATCACCTAACAATACATTTCTTAGACTGCATTCTTGTTTTTAAGTAACGTATGACAATACTTTTCCAGTATATAGTGAGGTGATTGTGTGTTTTTTTTCCCTTCATTCTATTACTGTTGTATATTACATTGTTGGATCATCTTTGCATTTCAGAAATAAATCCTACTTGGTCATTTAAGATGCAACACTATTAAATTCCATTTACTTAGGGATATTTGTATTAGTGTTCAAGGGGCATCCATTTGTCCTTGTCTAACTAATATCAGGGTAATGCTGATGTCATAGCATGAGCTTGGAACTATAAGTGTTCCTTCCTCTTCAATTTTCTCAAGAAATTTGAAAAGGATTGGTGTTAGCTCCTCTCTAAATATTTGCTATAATTCACTAGTCAAGTCATCTGAGCTAGGATATTTCTTTGTATAGGGATTTTTGATAACTGATTTCCTTAGTAGTTACAGAAAGGATTATTCAAATTTTCTCTTTCTTTGTGATTGTCTTGGTGAGTTTTGTTTCTAGGAATTTGTTCATTTCACCTGGGTTATCTAATTTGTTGATGTATAGTTATTCATAAACTGTATTTCTGCAAAATAAGTTGTAGTATCTCCATATTCAGTTTTTATTTTAGTAATTTAAATCATCTCTTAGTAAATTTAGCTAATTTGCCAATTAATTGTTTTTTTTCCCAAAGAACCAACTTTTTGTTTCATTGGTTTTTTTCTGTTGTTTTTCTGTTTTATCTCTGCTCTAATCTTTATTACTTTCTTTTCTCTGCTTACTTTGAGTTTATTCTTTTTCCTCATTCCTTAGGATATAACTTTGGTTGTTGGTATGAGCTCTTTCTCTCTTATTTTTAATGTATGAACACCTATGGATTTTCCTTTTCACACTGTTTTTGCTGTATCCCATAATTTTTGGTAGAATGTGTTTTCATTTTTTTTTTTTTTTGCATAACATATTTTTTAGTTTCCCTTGTGTTTTCTTATTGACCCATTCTTTGACTTCTTGACATTCTATGACCCATGGTTGTTTGAGGTACCATTTTCATTTTTTGATGAACTTTTCAATTTTGTTAATAAATTTTTTTTTTTTTTTTGAGACTAGGTCTCGCATTTTTGCCCATGGAACTGCAGGCTCACGTTGCCCGGGGCAGCACAGACTCAAGCAATCCCCAGCCTCAGCTTCCCAGGTAGCTGGGATTACAGGCGCGTACCACCACACCCAACTATTTTTTGGAACTAGGTCTCGCTACGGGCCCCAGGTGGGACTCGAACCGCGATCCCTAGCCCCTGCTGCTTCATAGGCTGAAGCTTACAAGCACGAGCCACTGTCCCCGGCCTGTTAATAATTTCTTAATGACCTGTGTGCAAAGATATTTTGCATGTCTATGTTGAACTATTGAGAAGTTATGCCCTAACATATAATCCATCTTGGAAGACAGTTCCTGTACTTTTGAGAAGAATGTGTAATCTCTTGTTATTGAGAAGAGTGTTTTCTGTATATCTCTTAGATTTGTTTTGTGTGCATGTGTATGTTGAAGAGTGTTTTCTGTGTATCTCTTAGATCTGTTTTGTGTGTGTATGTGTCTGTATGTTGAAATTCTCTTATTTCCTTACTTATTATCTTCTCTTATTCATTTTTAAGCGTAGGGTATAGAAGTTTCCAACTATTGTAAAACTACTTCTCCCTTCAATTCCGTCAATTTTTGCTTAATAAAGTCTGATAGCATATTATTAGATACGTAAGTTATAATTGTTACATCTTCTTGCTGTACTGTCCTACTGCATATTGTCTGTCTTTGTCTCTAGTAACTTGTTTTGATCTGAAGTCTGTTGTATCTAATACTAATCTAGTCACCCCTATATACCTTGATTATTATTTGTATGGAATTTCTTTTTTCTTTTTTTTTTTTCTTTTCTTATATTATTGTTTTCCCTTCAGGTGTAGTCCCTATTGTTCTCTCACTACCATAGCACCCATGAACCAGATGCCACAGCCCCCTGTACTCTTCTCCCCACTCTTTTAGTCCCTCTCCATCCCCCTCCCTTGCCATTTGCCTCAAATCCATAGTCAGCTTGCAAGCATAGTCTTTCTCCTGACCCTTTGTTCAGTTTTCCTATATTCTTCCTATAAATGAAACCATTTGACTTTTTTTATTTTCCGTCAGACTGATTTCACTTAGCATAATCCATTCTGGTTTCTTCCATGTTGCTGCAAATGGCATGATTTTGTTTCCTCTGATTACTGAGTAGTTCCATTGTGTACTTATTTTATGGAATGTCTTTTTCCATCCTTTCACTTTCAGCCATTTATGCCTTTGGATCTGAAGTGAGTCTCATAGTCAATGCATAGTTAAGTCATATCTTTTATCCATTTTATCCATTCAGAACTGATAAATTTCTTTTGATCAGAGAGTTTTATCTGTTTACATTTAAAGTAGCTACTAATAACAGAGACTTCCTTGTCAACAGGCATTTTCTAAATACCTTATAGCCCATTTTGTCCCTCATTCTCTGTGTTATTGTTGTTGTGTTATTTGCTGTTGTCATGTTTTCATTTCCTTTTCTATATATCCTATAACTGCTTTTATTTTGATTGCTATCAAGATTACATTTGATACCCTAAAGTTGTAACAGTCTAATTTGAACTGATACCAATTTATTAAACAAAGTTTCTGAGCCCCAACCTTTTAATTTGTTAAACAGAAAACCCTGTTATTTCTTACCTCATAGGATTTTTGTGAGGTTCAAGTATACCAGTGTAAAAGCTACTTGAAAACTAATGAGCACATATATATCACTAACTCTGAAGTCGTTATCTTTTCCTTATGCTTGCTGTTATGTTCTAGATGACTAGGTGAATACACTAATGGTTTTGTTGCAAATAAATATAGTTATGTATAGCAATTCATATTTAACCAGCCTTTTCTAGAAATACAGATATCTTCTAAATCGTTCCCTTTGTTTTTCACTCTTTTAAAAAGACTTTGGTTCAATTAATATATGTTTGGAGCCTGCTTTCTTCACTACACTCTGCTAAGGCATGTGGAAAGTGAGACCAGCCTGCTCTGAATCGTAACATAAAGTGGATCTGGGATACAAAATTGATCTGTAAGGAAACATGTACAGGAGTCCAGGGATGACTGGCATGTAGACACAGTAGGGTGGACTCCAGTTGCTACATCATGAAGCATGAGGAAAGAGGAATTCCTTAAAAAAAAAAAAAAAGAGGAATTCCTGGTGGGTATTGTATTCAACAGATCTAGGGTTTGGCAAGTTGGGGGTGAGGAACTTAGGGAGAAAAGGAGTCAACTCTAAGAAAAAAGAATATGGACAACTAACAGAAATCAGAGGCTGTTCAGAGGACACATTTGCAGAACAAGGAGCTAGTGAGGAGTACATTGGAAGTATTCTTCATTTTGCAAATTAGTTTAGGCTCAGAAAATTTATTTGCCTGAGGTCACACATTAGTCATTGCTTGAGTTGGTTCTAGAACTGCTAGATCTACTGAGGGTTAGGGCAGTGCTTTGTCTGATATGCTAGGGTATTCCCTAAACCTGGTTGATCTTGAACATATCACTCTGAGCTTTAGGTAGAAATGGGGGTGCCAAGAAAAGGCATCCTAGGTAGAAGGTTGAGCCTCAGTAAAGGTATGTCCTTCGATACTCTCTCCCTGTGGAATGTGGGTTGTTACCCTCATTTTCCTGCCAGCTCGAGTGGTGCTATTAGCTACAATCACCCTGAGATGCATGGTCTACGTATACCTTTTTCCAGAGAGCCCTGTGACCCACCTAGTCATAATACTTTTATTTTTTCTATAGTAACCCATTTGGTCTCCCTCTTCTCTAGACTCTGATGACCTCCTGTGGCTGTGGCCTCAGCATCTGGCAGATACACCAAATAAGTAGTAGGCACTGAGTAAATGTTTTTATAATGCATTTCTCGACTTAAGGGACTTCCTCTTTGTCACCTGGGTTTTTCCCCTGCTGTCCACTTTCTTGGTTGCTTTCCCTTTTACTAATTCATTTGTATCTTCTCTTTGCAGATGAAGCTACTAAACTTATACATAAAGAGGGCCCAGACCACGAACAGCAACAGCAGCTCCTCCTCCGATGTCTCCACACACAGCTAATGGCAATATGCCAGAGTCTCTTTGTGTAGCCCCAGTAGAAGCAATCGGTGGTGCCTCTCAGAGACCTCTCCTTCCATCCCCCTTCATTGGCTGCCCAGTCAGTACAAGGAGGCCCAAAAATATTTATTGCAATCAGTATTTTGGTCCCTTCAGCTTTTATGTAGGATCTTACTGGTATTGAATGTAAAGGAAGCAAGGCCTGTTTTGCAGTCTTCACACAAAGCAAAAGGAATAAGGGGAAAAAAGAAAGAGCCATACTTAAACATGTCTGGTATAGCCTGCTGAAAATGTAAAACGTGTGGGGTACAGTTTTTCAAATTCAGAGCTCCTGTAGCCAATATTTGGTAGAACTTAGCAATTTCTCTTCAGCTAATAGCAGATTTGAGGAGGGCACGGGGAAGATGTATTCATTTGTCTTTCTCTTCATCTTAGCTGACTTTCCTCTGAATGTGGCCAGTGTAGGGCAGAGCCCACCTTTCACAACTGACACTGTGAAAGAGTCATATGTCTTTTAGTTACATTTTGAGACCTACTTTAAAAAAATGTGAATCGAGTCTTGGCAAGAAAGGGAGAAATGCCTGAAGATGGCCTTTGAACAAACATGAGAAATCTTGCTTATGGCACCTGGACTGGAGGCTGTTGCCCCACTTTCGGTTTAGAAGGGTACCCTGCACAGTCTCCTTCCAGGACAGGCCCGCGGTCTCTCTGAGCATTTCCCCTGCTGCTCTCCCTACCCCAAAATTACTGCTTGCTAGAGTTAATAAATCAAAGTTTAAATCCAGACCAAAAAATGAATAATAATAATAAGGTAAATTATAGCATCAGCAGATATCTAAAATGGCATTTTTTGAAAGCATAGAAGATGTAAGGGAAGCATTTCACTGTGCTAAGATCTTGGGGGAAATACTTTTAACAGGACTTCTGTTGTCATCCTGGTTCCTGCTGACTGTAGTACACCACCACCCTGTTCCCTCTCTCCCAACCTTAACCTAAGCTGCTCAGTCCTGAAAGGTCTTCAATTAATCTGGTAAAAGGCAACTTTATCATCTCAATTTTGACTTCTCTGTTTGATCTGGTGTTAAGTACAAAGGAAAGTCTGGAGAAACCAGGTGTCAGAATTTTTTTGTTTAATTTTATGGACTGAAGTACTTCCTTGATCAACTGTTGAAATAGTCAGTTTAAGGGGAAAGTAATTATGGTATCAAATTGCAGAGAAACAAAATTTGAAGTAACAATTTTAACATGTTTCCTTCTCTTCAGTGAGAAGCTATCAGAGACTCTGCCCTCTCTTTTAAAAAAAAAAATCATTGTGGATTTGATCTCTCCAGTTAGAGAGGCTATAGTTTTGGAGCCTGATTAAGTAAGTTTTGAGTAAAATTCTTAGAGTCAAATGGAAAATCTTAATGTAATCATGAAGACTTATGATCCCTTATTATTTTATATTCTCTAAATTGGACTACTTTTTCCCTACAGAATATGCATATTCTGATAATAATTTTTAATGGCATCTTTAAAATTTTGTTGATCATGTGCAGGTCCCCTGCACCCACCGTACTGAGAAGTCAACATTCTGTTCTCCTCACTGATCTCCAAAGACTCCCCCCCCTCCCCAACCCTGCAGCTTTGATGTAGGAAGCTGTGAAAGATGGTTCATCAAATATAACTCATTTGCTTTCATTTAGAATTATTTTAGATACTTTATTTGGAAATAGGCACCTAAAATGAAAATCCAGGACCAGTGATGCCAGGGCACCTTTGCTATGGAGGGCGTGTGTGTATGTTTACGTGTATGTGTGTGTGAGTGTGTACATGTGTGTGCATGTGTAGAGGGGTTGTCTTGCAAAGGTAGAAAATCAGTACCCCATTGCTGCTGTTGAGGGAACTTCAGGGGTGCATTTTTATTGAATATTGACTTAGATTTGGCTCAGAACATAGCAAAACCAGGCCTTACTTTCATTGATTGATAAATACCATTTGTTTGTTATTTCACTTATGGAATTTTTTTTTTACACCCTACAAGTGAGTGTCTTTTGATCGCTCTTTTGTAGAAATGTGTGTTCTGGCTAGGTTATTTATGAGTTCTTTTATGCCTAATTCTTTTAGAAAGACCTTTCTTCTTCAACTCTCACTCCCAGGTCACCATGGTCCCTTCCCCACTCCATAGTTGGAAGAATCTTGAACATTGCCTGATGTCCTCATAGTACTCACAAAGGGCTAGCCTTGAATGTCACTTGCCCAGCCTTCCATCTCCCAACTTAGAGAGATACAATCACTTACAGGTCTCTTGGCCTCAATCAGAACTGCTGCCTGCTGCCGAGGAGACTCGCATGCCTCCACCACCTCACAGAGGGAGGCCACATCCTCGCCTCCCTCCAAACCCCGACAGCTGCAGCTGCCTTGCCTTGCTGCTGCCTCCCTGCAGGGCTCCTGTTTCGATGAAATAACTGAACATAAAAGAGCAAACACCCAAGACTGTTGGCCTCCCCTGTTTACCTGACTGTCCGGGGCCCAGAACAATCCACCTCTCTGCTGGGGCCAGTTCATCAGGATCCCGCTTTCCCTCGAGCTGCTGCCATCTCTCCTGAGACCCTGGCGGTCCCGGAGGCTGGGGGCGAAGTGAGACCTGCAGCTCTCCTCAAGTACACTGTGTGTGCTTTGCTGGACCCAGTACCCGCAGACAGCCATGGGACTGCCTTCTGTGGCTCATCACTAGCTTCCCAATACCCTGTGCAGGTAATGCAACAGATTTTTGTCTCATAAATCTTTTTTCTTTCCCTGCCACACCCTTTATTTATCAAGCATAATGTTACACATTAAAGAACAGCAACTAAGAACTTTAGAATTCCATCAGGACTTTGCTAACAATGATGTTTGGAAATGGAAAAAAGAAATGCCCTGGAAAAGATCAGCCACCAAAATAGTTTTGTCAGCACTGTGTTCACACGCATGGTCCCCACATCCCCAGGTTGGGTTTTTGTTTTCTGTTTTTGGGGGCTTTTTCATGTTACATCCATATCTGTATTTATATCTTATTTGTTTCACTTTCAAGTGTATCATGGCAAATGTACAGATTTTTTTTGTTAATAAATGTGCTAGGATTTGCTAAAAAAAAAAAGAACAACAAAAAAATCCCTTTGAGTTTGCCCTAGAATAAATGAAACTTAATTCAACTTCCTGCTTTTGTGCAGTCTTTTTCATCACCCTGTCCTGTAGCTACCTTACTTCATCTCCCTGACACAAGGATATGGCCACATATTAGGAGATCTGAGAGAATTATGTCGTGAGAGCTCTTACACAGGTCAAATTCTAGAGAAAGTCCTGTCCTGGGTTCTGGATCCTGGCACCTGCTGCTGCTGTGTAGAAGCGATGGGTATGAGCAGCTGCACGATGGTCCCCCTGTCTGGGCCTTTTTCCTTGTGAGAGCAAGTGCTCCTAGGCATTCTGAGAGCTATTGGGAACCGGCAGGTCTCTGGTGGGGCCTCAGGGAAAGGCTTGGAGGTAGCTGCCTGGTAGCCTTGGGCAGGAACATGTACATGACACCAGTGAAATCAATCTGCCTTTGAAACCTTTTTTAAAAAATAGTTTTCCATTGTGTTCCATGATGCAACTCTGGTGTTTCTACTCCATGACTGGGTCCCCCCCGTTCCTGTGACCCTCCACCTCTTAGCCCTGTTGGACTAGAGATCATGTAGTTTTCCAATCACAAATCCTTGGGCTTTCATCCCAGCCCTTCCCCTTTGGCAAGTCACATCACTTCCTCCCTCATTCTTTTAATTTCTAAGTTGGAATAAGCCATCTCGTGGAGGTGCTGGGTTTGGTAATATAACTGTAGCAACTGGCACAGAGTACATGTGGACAGCCTCTGCTCTACCTCCTGCTGTGGGAATACATGGAGGGTGAGGTCACCCCAAGCCTGTCTGTATAGTGGTATGTTACTCATTAGCAAATGTGGAAAACCCCAGGAGGGACAGACCAAGTTCAGGCAAGGCAGGCCTTGCTGCTTCCTATATTTGGGTCTCTAATCTAATGCTCTTCCTTACCTAGGGGCTGCCTGAAAGGCGTTTTGATCTCTAAGAGGGTCACAGCCTTAGTTGTGGGAAGTGTAGAGACCCACTGCAATCAGCAGTTCTTAGGCTTGGGGAATCTAAAAGGTTTTCTCTCCAGAACAATACTTATCTCTGGCCAGCTAGATTACAGAATCCCCTGACGTGGTTCAGTGGCCCCCATTTGGATAATCAGTGGCAGGGAGTGGGAAAGCAGTTGATAGGCAGAATTGATATCACTGGTATGGTACTTAGACTGTTGAGCATTCTCACTGGTAGCTTTTACTATCTTCATATCTATTTTGAGATGCAAGGTGCATGCTGCCATGTTCCATGTCCAGATGAGGAAACTGAAACATAAGAATAAAGAGTGTAGGCTGGGCACCATGGCGCATGCTTGTAAGCAACAGCTTATGGAGTCATGGTGGGGTCTGGGGATCATGGTTTGAGTCCCACCTAGAGCAGAGCAGCGAGACCTAGTCCCAAAAATAGCTGGGCGTGGTGATGCGCACCTGTAATTCTAGCTACCTGGGAAACTGAGGCTGGGATTGCTTGAGTCCGTGGTACCCCAGGCAACGTGAGCCTACAGTTCCACAGGCAAAAATAGCGAGACCTAGTCTGGAAAAAAAAAAAAAGAATAGAGAATGTAATTTTAAATATAAAATCTGGGATCAGCTGCCTATTTACATGACCTTTATCTATTCTTGCCAACTTGATGGTGATGAATGGAGTTGAGGGTTGACCCCAGACTCCCACCTCTGTCTAGCAGTTCTCTGCCCCCAGTCCTTTGCACATCTCTCCTGATGTAATAAAATCTCCTGGAGGGCCTGTGAAGCAGAAGACTGAGTCCTACCCATAGGTTAAAGGTGGGACCTGAAAATGTGCATTTTCAAAATTTCACAAGTCATGCTGGTGGTATGTGGCGGCAGTTTGAGAATTACTGCAGGGTGTTTTACTTCCTGTATGGCGCATGATTTGGTCCCAAGTTTTAGGACAGTCCTTGAGACAAGTGGTTACAGAAAGTGCTGGCCTTGGGAAATGCGACTGGACCATTATGGCAGTAGGTGTGGATGTTAACTGTCTAATTTGCACCTGAACTTTTGAAATGGAAACAGGGCACCATTCACAGTGGAAATGCAGGAATGTCTCTCACAGAGGGGATATATGCCTCCCCCCAGTCTTAAAGCTTCCCCCAGCCTCCCAACCCCAACCCTTCAAAGGGGAAACTTCTCCACAGAACCTTCGCCCTAACTCCAACTGGTCTTTCCATTTCCTCCAGTATTTATTAACTTATACTTAAGTGGCTCCAGGCAAGAACGGACAAAGGTCATGTGAATGGGCATCTAATTCCAGATTATGTATTTGAAAACATTAAAATGCTTCCACCCTAGTGCTCTCCTCAGCCACCATACCCTCCGCCAGCATGGGGGGGCCTAAATCTTGACTCCTCTGCCTCTTCTAGAGGCGGGGTGTTCCTGAGTAAATTCTCAGCAGCTCTAGCAAGCCCCTACCTCCCTTGGTGCACTGCCAGGGAGGTGAAGACTGAGGCAGGAGGGGCCCACAGACCCAGACGCCGCTCAGGCAGCACCACCCCACGTCCATAGTTCAGGCTCTGCCTCCCTGGCCTTTTCTGCACGTCCCAGGGCTTAGAAGATGCCCAGATGCATTGTCAGCAGCACCCATCCAGTGCCTCTCTGCCTCCTGCCTGCCTGGTCTACAGGCTGCCATTGCCTCATCTTTCAGTAGTGACCGCAACTGATACTGAACACATATATGCTACATTCTGTTCTGGCACATGGCCAAGTTGCTTGATTTCATCACAGCAACACTGAGTGGTCCTGTTATTCCTATGTTACAGGTGAAACGGCCAAAGGCGGGGAGGGGAGGGGGAGAGAAGCACGGCCTGGAATCACACAGCTAATAGAGGCCGAGCTGGGATGCAGACCACCAAGCCCAGCAACACACTGAGCCAGTATTGCAATATCTGTCCTTTCCCGAGCCTCTGTCCCATTTCCCACCTGCATGGCTCAGTAAGCCGAGGTGGTCTCTAGACACAGGTCTGAGGTAGCTTTGGACACCAAACTCCCGGTAAACGGGCACATGTGAGGTACTGTTCACTGGGGAGAAAGGCCAGCTGGCAAAGGGTTCTTGAATCCAACTCTCAGTGTTTCAGGGTTTCTGGTGTTAAGCCAAATGACTCTACCTTAGGGTGACCTCAGTTTCTTCCTCTGTAAAACTTAAGCCATAGAGAATTGAGACTGGGGAAGAGGGTAACTGTCTAGAAAGGCATACGAATGGTGGTATAGTGTGTAAATGTCCCATCATCAGATGTTAGCTATTATAATTCTTACTATGATTACTATTATCAAGGTACCTGCCCCAATTTCTGATTCACGTAATATTCAATAAATATCTGAACCAATGAAAGAATTAATGTTTCTGTCCTTAAGACCCCCGTTCCTGTGGGAAGTTCACAGATTGTGAGCTTCAGGTGCTTTTCCATCTACGAGATGATCAGGTGGGAGAGGTGAGAGACGAGAAAATGAATATCCTTTTCTATTTGTCTACCTGCCCCCTGCCTCTCTAGCTGCTCTGACGCCCCTGCAGCATCAAAGTCCTCTCTGGCCTGGCCCTGCCAGGCCCTGTCCTCCACAGGGCGCTTGTCTGCCCTGCGACCTCGCATGCCTGCTGTGTTCTGCCGCCTCATCTTATCTTCCGTGAGCTCCAGGTTCACATCCCACCTGCCTTGATGTTCCAGAGGCTGCTCAAATGGAGTATTTCCACAATCAAACGTGTGAGCTGGCTTCCCAAACCCACTTTTCTTCATTTAGATGCTAATCATAGATCTCCACTCCCATCTTCAGCACCCTCAAGTCCTCTGAATCCCACCTCCAAAGAGGGCTTTACAGTATTCCACCTCATGTCCCCACCTTCCAGCCACCACCTGTTCCAAGATCCCCTTTCACAATTGCATGGCTGCCAAGGAGCTGCTAGGAACCTCTCCTGGCCCTCATCCTCTGCTTTCTGTTCTCCTTCTGGAAGGCACACAGCTCCTTTTTATGTTTTTAATGTGCATCTGCTCTGTTTTCTCTTTGCTTCAAACCTTGCAGTAGCTTCACACATGCATAGACACATGTGCATACACTCTCAAGGATAAAATTTGGAAATACTGTCCATAGACTACAGAACCCGTGCCTTCCTCTTACCCTTCCTCTTACACTGTGTCCTATCACTGCCCCCTGCCTCAGGACTTCTGCATTTCTGTTCCCTCTATCTGACCCACTCCCTTTATCCCTCTGTGCACACATACTACCCTTGGTTATCTTAAACAGATACTTTATTTCAGCTTATATGCCAAATCTTTGCATCATTGGAGAAGAATCTACCTACATACTTCTCTAACACTCATCATGGCTTTTACATCTGTGTGATTATATGTCTATTTTATTCATATCTGTGGCTAAGAACCAGGTGTGTCATTTACCCCTGTATTCCTAGCACTTAGCCTATATGCTGAATGAAAGCATGACTACCTTGCATTTCCACAGGTAAGATGTTTCCCCAGCTGTCATGACCTAGGCTTTTTCTGTTTATCCTGTAGTCACAACACAGCTGCTACTGCCCCATTGTCTGGGTTCAAATCCCAGCTTTGGATGGACCCATTTTAGCTGTTTTTTTGCCCAGGTTCTTCTCTGGATGGCCAGAGTGCCAATGACAATAATACCTGCCTTGGGGAATTTTTGTAAATCATTGACTAATAAAGTGTACCCTGGACACTGCCTGGCATGTTGTATTGGCCGTTACTTTTTACCAGCCTTGCTTCCATTTTGTACTTTAGTGGTGAATACACCAAGAGGGACCATGCAGCCATGGTCCATGCTATTGAAAATGCCTAGCTCATCATTGGGGTGGTAGAGTCATAAGCATCATTTTATTTGTATGACTCATAACTAGCATGCTATATGTGTTCTTTTCTATGATTTACTTTCATACTAAAAATCAAAAATGTATAAGAATGCTATTTGAAGTTGTGTCCTAGAAAACCCTAACCCTAAATTCATATAGGGAATTTGCAGCACCCTGAGAATATACCTGTGGACCCCCATTCTAAGTAAGCTGTGTTCCATAAGTCCACTAAATGTCCTAACGGGCCTGTGTCTTCAGGGAGTCCTGGGTACAGGACTCCTTCACTGGGACACTTTCACTGCATGTGGCAGTGGGAGAGGGGGAGAGATCTTCTTTTCTTCATAGTTTCCCTCAGCCACTTAGTCCCCTGAATATTAGGGGCTTTGTCTTCTTTTATTCCATTTGTGATGCTCAACACATGCCTCTACCACCAGGTTTTGCTTTCTAATAAAGGCCAAAAAGAGAAAATGGTTCTTGTCCAAATTTCTTGATAACAGGAGATTCTGTTTTACAGCCAAGTCTGAAGTCCTGCATACTTTTGTGAAAAGAAAAAAAAAAGAAAAAACAAAAAAAAAACCAACTCCCACATAACTAGGTTCTGCCAAGAAGTTGTGACCTACAAGATGAGAAGCAGTTTTTATTGAACATGAACACCAAGCTGCTGACATTTGACTCTCAGAGGTCAGCTCAGGGGCAGATTCTAGTTGTTTCCTACTGTGGAGATTTTTAAACATCGGATTTGTTGCCTTACCTGGACAGGAAGCTTCCCTGTCTGCCATAGTTCCTGACTGTGTGGCCCCAGTGCTAGTCCTGTGGATCTCCCCAAAATAATACCTACTTGTTATTCTGTAAGAAAACTTCTTTGTAGTGGAGACCCTGAGAAATAGAGGAATGCTCAAACATACAGGTGAAGATAAAACAACTAAAGTCAGTATAACTCAGTCTTCTGATGAGAAACTACCCAGCCATGTAAAAGTATAAACCTCTACATTTCAAAGATATGGGGAATGCACACAAACAATATTGAATGGAAAATAAAAGGATAGGGAGGACTCCCTCTTCTGATAATGGTGCTAGATAATTCTGGGCACTACTGTAGAAGATAAATTTAAACATGAGATTCAATATTTAAAAAATTTGATTACAAACACCAGCATTAACAAGGTAGTAAAAAATTACTAATAATTAAGAGGAGAAGATAGAAATCTGGAGAGATGAGCCTAGCATTTAGGACAACTTGTGTCCTACGGGTGTTTGCTTATCTGCAAGAAAAAAGCTAGCCAACTGATGTGCAGGCCAAGGCATTTCACAACCTCATTCCCTTAGGTAAGAGTAACGTGATTCAAATCACTAATGCCCCAAGTTCTTGGCAAGAGCTAACAGAAATCTTCACTAGGGAGAGATAACATCATTGAAGCCACAAGAATATTTACACAATTTTTAAAGTACACTTCAACACAATAAAGAGTAACCTGCCACATTAGAAGGCATGACCTAGAGAAAAAAACACACTGAAGATGCACAAGGTCTTTAATTATTGGAGTTATCAAACACAGACTTCAATCCTATTTAGCATATTCATAGGAACAAAAGATTGAGAATTTCTTCAAAGAGCTGAAAATGTTTTAAAAATCTGCCCTATATATTTTAAAAGCTTGGATAGAATAAAAGAAAATGAATTCTACAATTGAAAAATACAATGACTACAATTAATATTAGACATAATCTGAAAAGACATTTAGTCAACTGGAATACAAGTCAGAAGATGATATCCTAAATGAATCAGGAAAACAAAAAAAAATTAGAAATACACATTAGTAAAAAGGATAAAGACTATTAAGAACATGTAAAGTCTGTGTAATGGAAATCCCAGAGGGAAGAGAAAGGAGGAAAAACAATTTGTTAAAAGACAATGTCTGAAAAATGTCAAAATGGCTAAAGACTACAAATTTAAAAACCAATCAGTTGCAGTAAATAGGACTGGGCTGAAGACATACCAGTTTGACCTGAAATTGAGTGTGTCCTTAAACTTTTGGCCTAAACAGCTCATTCCCTTGCTCCAGTCCTGATCCTATCAGTGAGGATAAAAAATATCCAAACTTAGATATATTATAATAGAACTTCATTTTTTTAAAAGAGGAAAAAATCTTGACAAATAGAGAAAAATGAACATTTCAAATAAGCGCAGATGACACTGTCAACTGACATCTCAGCAGAAACAACATAAAACAGGATAATGAAATCTTATACAAAAAAAAATCCTTCCAGACAGACGTGAAAAAAAATTCAGACAAGCAAAAAACAATGAAATTCTTCATATGCAGACCTGTGTTTAAGAAAAATAATAAAGAGGTTTCACTTAATAAGTAAAAAAGAAACAAATGATCCCAAATATGGTTGTTGTTAGCAGGAAGGATCAATTGAAATGGTAATTACAAAAGCAAATCTAAATGAGTCCACCTGTACAAAACAATAGTAAAAAATGTCTTGTGTTTGAAGTGTATACACAATTAAAATTTACAACAACAGAATATAAATAAAGAGGGTGCCAGCTGGGGTTAAAGTGTTCTAAAGAAGAAAACAGAAGTACTGATTAACATTCGGTTTCGAGAAGTCAAAAACACTATTTGAAACTCTGGGAAAACTTTAAAATACAGTTAAAATGGAGTGTAACTTCCAAACTGATAAATGATGGGAAGAGGGGAAAGATCTGTATGATAAAAATCAATCCAAGAGATGTGAAAAAAAGTTCAGACAAAAAACAATAAAATTCTTCATATGTAGACATATGTTTCAAAAAATTAAAGTGATTACACTAAAAATAAGTAAATTTATTTAAAAATAAAAGAAACAAATGATCTCAAATATGATTATCATTGGCAGGAATGAAGCAAAAAGAATGGAAAAGAAAATAGATGGGAGAAATAAAACACATAGTAAGATATTAGAATCAAGGTGTGATCTTACCAATTTCATTGAATACAAATGAACAGACTATGCTAACAAAATGAGAAATGCTTTTAGACTGGATTTTGAAAAACAACAACTACATGCTATTACCAACAAACAAATCTATGAGGATACAGGTACATTGGCAGTAAGCTGGGGGAAAAAATACCAGGCAAGCTCTATATTTAAAAGTACACTTCTAAATAATCTAGTAACTGTGAATTTAGAAAATATTTTGAACTACATGATAATGAAAACAATGCCTATCAGAATTTGTAAGATGAACTAAAACCAAGCTTTGAGGAAATTTTAGCCTAGGATACATATGTTGGATGATAGGATAAGCTGAAAGATTTTTGACTTAGGTATTAACATAACAAGTCAGAAAAATAATAGCAAAATAAGCTCAGTGTAGAAGAGAAATAATATAATACAGACATCAAGTAAATAAAAAAATGTAATAGGAAGGATCAGTGAAAATTTGATTATTTGGAAAGATTGATATCATTAGCAACACCTACAAATCAATAAAACTTTGGCAAGATTTTGATAACAAGGAAAAGGCACAAATCATCAGTATCAATATTTAAAGAGGAATAGCATCAGAGATTTCAAAATGTTAAAGAATTATGAACATGCAAAGGAATAAATTTGTATCCCTACCTCTTACTACATATAAAAATTAACTCAAAATGTACCAACAATCTAAATGTAAGAAATAAATCATAAAACTCTTAGAAGCAAACATGTGTTAAATCCTTGTGACCCTGTATTTGGCAATATACTCAAAACTCAGTAATAAAAGAAATAGGGAGGGAGTTGGGGGGAAAAGGAGAGAAAGAAATAGATAAATGGGACTTGACCAAAATGTAAAATGTACTTTTTTATGTTTCAAAAAATAATAAGAACTTGAAAAATTCACCCACAAAATGGAAGAAAATATTTGCAAATCATGCCTCTAATAAAGAATATATAAAGATCTTATGAGATAACAATAAAGAGTGCATTTTTTTAAATGGGCTAGTTATTAGAATAGATATTTGCTCCCAAAAGAAAAGATGTATGTGTATATATACTACTATGTATACACATACAGACACACATGACCAAAAAGTACATGCAAAATAATAAACATCTTTAGTCATTACAGAAATGCTAGTCAAACTACGATGAAATATTCCTTCACATCAGCTAGAAAGAATAGTGTGAAAAAGATAAACTATAATTTATTAAAGATGAAGAAAAATTATAAGCCTTGTATATATGGCTGAGGGGAATGTGAAATGGCACAGTCACTTTGAAAAACAGTCTGGTAGTGCCTTGTGAAATTAAACTTAGAGTGACATATGACCCACCAATCTCAAATGGAAATATTTACTGAAGAGAATGGAAAATACATGTCTACACAAAAACTTAGAGAAGAATGTTTGTAGCAACAATAGCCCAAAAGTGCAAGTACAAAAGTGGTTTGTTATTTGCAATGGATAAGCAAAATGTGATGTGGACATACAATGAAGTATTCAGTCATAAAAAGGAACGATGTAGTCATACATATTACACATGAATGAACCTTAAAACCATTATGCTAAGTAAAAAAAAAAAAGCAATCATAAGGTACTATATATTATATGCTATCATTATATAAAATATCCAAAATAGGGTATCTATAGAGACAGCAAACAGATCAGTAGTTGTGAATTGCTGTGGAAAAGAGAGAATGGGTATGACTACTTATGGACATGGACTTTCTTCTGAGGATAATTGAAATATTCTAGAATTAGTGTTGATCATCATAATTTTATGGACTTATAAAGTCACTGACAAAGTACACTTAAAAATTAAAAAAATGTATGCAATATAGTATTACTATTATGTATTTTAAGTAAATATATTGAAAAATATAGAAATGCAAAAATCCAAATGATACAAGAAAAAAAGAAATTGTTGCTAGTCATAGCTATTAAGGAAATTAAACACATGATTTTGAACACAAAGCAAACGCCACACCCTGATGACTACAGTTTTACCAAATGCTGAAGAAAGAAAGAGACAATTGCACACCAGTTCCTCCAAAGAATAGAATAAGAGAAACAGTCTTTAACTAGGCTAGCATAACCTTGATAGCAAACCAGATAAGATATTATGAAAAAGGAAAATTACTAGCTTACTTGCTCATTCACATAGATGCAAAGATCCTAAGCCAAATAGTAGGAAACTGAATCCTATAGCCACTAAGGAGTGTTTACTCCAAGGTTGGCTTAACATTAGAAAATCAATTAAACCCATCACATGAACAGAGTGCAGGTTAAAAAAATCATGATCTCAACTATAGGAATAATATTTGATAAAATTTTAAACACACTTTTAGAAAACTCAGAACTTAGGTCAGGCACGGTGGTGTGTGCCTGTAACTCCAGCGCTGGGAGACTGCGAGGCCAGAGATCGCTTGAGTCTGCAGGTTGAGGTTAGTGATCACTTGAGTCTGTGGGATCATACTACCTCGGGCAACACAGAGAGACTTTTAAAAAGTGAGGTTCATTTAACAGATAACAGTATATCAATTCAGCATATCAATACAGCATATCAATACAGTATATCAATTCAGCATATCAATACAACATAAAGTTCATATTTCTATAAATCTAGTCAACATCCATCACTATATGTAGTTACAAAATTTTTTCCTTGTGATGAGAATTTTTAAAAACTGTCCTTTAGGCAACTTTCAATAACCAATGTAATATTTTTTAACTATCATCACCATGCTGTGCAAGAAACTGATAAGAGTTGCCTATTAAACTCTAGAACAAATATCACTCTTAATGATAAGATGTTGAAAACCTCCCCTCTGAGATCTGGGCCAGGCCAGGATGACTATGGTCACTCCCTCTATTGAATGTTGTGAGGCAGGCCATGCAAAGATCTAAAAGTAGAAACATGGGGGGGGGGGGCTGAATAATTGAATAATATTTCATAGCAAGGACACACCACTTCTTGACCCAATCTTGTGTCAGTGAACATTTAGACTGCTAGTGTGAATAGAGCTACAATAAACATTCTCTTAAGCCTGTTTGATCTAGTGCCTCATTTAAGGTTATTGTTTTCTCATTTATTCTCTGTCTCTTGGCTCTGTCTTTAAAATTCTCTAGTATTATTGTACTGTTGTCAGTATCTCTCTCTAGCTCTGTCATATAGACTGTGGCCCAACATTTGTGCTGTCTATTTACAACTATTATTTCTTCATGTTGTAGTAGGCCTTAAATAATAATGTCTATCTCTGTCTTAGTCTCTGTTTCTTATTACCATTTTTAACTGGAGGTCTATTTTATTGAACACATGCTCTTCCTGATTTTTTTTTTTATTACAACTTGCTTATAGGATTGTCTTCCTTTAACTTTAAAGCTGTGCTAATCTTTGTTGGTAAAAATAAGTTTCCTATTAACAGCAAAGGGTTGGATCAGCTTTGAAATACATTCAACCCCTCTGTACTCTTTAACATGTGAGTTCAGATTATTTACAACGAAGGTGATTTTTGGGTTGTAAATGCTCACTTTCTTTTTAGTTTGTTCTTCTCTTTTTTCATTTAGCTTTTTTATTTTAGATTTCATACATTGGTCATTTTTGTATGGTTGTTGGTCTCCTTCCCCTGACCATTGGCTACCCTTCCCCCTGACCACTCCCTCCGGTTACCCCCAAATCCTGTGGTTGCTATCTGTTGGTCCATGACTAGCCCTTTGGTCCCTTCTTTTTCTGGAGCAATGTCCTTTTCCTGGGTGAGAATCTGTGGTCCTGGGACACAATTGACTATGCTACTTAGACTTCCAGGCTTATTTTTGCATCAGGCAGCCAGTCCAAGCTTGATTGCAGTCTATCACTGTTTGCTACTCCTGTTGCTTGCCTCCTCCTTTCTGTTTTCTGTTGCATTTTGCTGCTTCATCACTTGTAATTCCAATCTCTGACTTAGGGAACCTGGATCATAGCCATTGTCCATAGAGAAATTTCTCCATTGGAACAGGCATCAGCAGATGTCTAGCTCATCTGCATTCTCTTGTTTTGCTGCTCTGCTGTGAGGCAGCTGCCACATTTTGGAAAAGACAGGGTGGGGAGGGGGTTGCTCTCCTTGAAGGCACATTTGAACCTGGATTTTGGCTTTCAGACTCCAGGGATGTTTTAAGTGCAATTTTGTGCTTGGTCAACGCTAAAATTGGTGAGACAGTTCAGGGTCCAGTGGTTCTCTGGTGATTATTTTGGGTTCTGACCAGATGTGTGTGTCCAGAACCTTTATTCATTCCTTGCACCTGTTCTTTGTCTACAGCTGGATTATTAGTATTTCTTCTTAATCTTGGTGTGGATTGTTTGGAGTGGGATTGAGCTGGAGGGGTTAGTCACCACTCCCTGAACAGAGATCTGGCTCCCTCCTTCCCCAAGCCACCAAAAGTGCTTGTCTTTTTTTTATTTTTTAATTGCCATTTTCATTTTATTTCCCTTTGGTTCTGTTTCCACTTTCTTATATGCTACATCTTTTGATTGGTTATTTGAAGAGTCTACTGAAGTTAGTAGACAATGGATTATTTTTGTGACTGTTGGATGGTCTCAAATTCACTCTGACAGGCTACATTTTTACTCTATTCCTCATGTTATATAATTTAGGTGTCTGTTTCCTCTAGATTTATCCATCCACTTTGTATATGCTATCTTTAGCATTTCTTTAATATGTGGCTTGGTATTGACACATTCTTTCAGTTTTTACTGAAATATTATCTATTTTGTTCTTTAGATCACAACCTCTGTAAGTGTTTTTTGGGATACCTCCCCCTTTCTTCTCCCTCTGGTGCCCCTTCAATTCTCTCAAACCTGGGTCTTTGTTGTTTACTAGTTGTTCTAAGTCTGTTATTCTCCTTCTTTCCTGTGGCAGTGTCCTTTCACTGGGTGAGGGACTGTGTTGGTGGAACCAGGCGAACTTCGCTGGAAGGTTTTCAATCTTAAGCTTGCGTTGGGCGGCCAGTCTGTATTCATTTGTGATCTGTTTTCTTGCTGCAGGCCGTCTTCTCCAATCCCATCTCTGCTGCTTTGCTGCTTTACCTTATGGCTCTGGTGTCAGATTTAGGGGGTCTCACCCCCAGCCAATGCTGATGAAGAAGTTTCTCTGTGAATACAAGCATCTGTGAATGGCCTTTGTAGATCATCTCCTCTGCCTCACAGTGCAGTTTTGATGTGGGGCCAATTATCCCATCTTTGGTCTTCCTCTCCTCTCCCATTGTGTGGGGAGTGGGCATTGCTCTCCTAGAAGGCATCTCTGAAATCCCTTGTCTTCCTGGCCTGGTAAGTGCATAGGTGCTCATTGTGACATCGTGTCTCTACAGTTGTTCCTATTGTCTCACATGGACTGGTTCTCTGGGTTGTCCATCTGCTGTGTCCAGCTCATGCTTGTGGGCTGGATTTTTGCACCATCCCTTCCCCGTTCTATGATGGGGTTTGTGTTGTGCATGTTCTTGCTCTTCTTGAAGTTTAGCTGGAGTAAGAGCGAAATGGAAGGGACTCCTCCCTTCCCCTCCTCTGCCCCCATATGCCTGCCTGCATGCTGGTACCTCCCTGCATGGGGGCAGGGCCAGATGGCTGAGCCTGTGCCCTTCCATGCTCCCCTTGGGCTAGAAGAAGGGGGCAACATGGCTCCGCTGATCCAGGCTGTAGATGGCTGCCCTGTGCAGCAGCCATCCACTGGTGGGTGGGGCCACCGTAACCCTACCTCATTCCCCCTCCAGGGCTCACCCGGCTTAGGGGGTTTACCCAGGATCCTTCACCCCCTTTGCTCCCTACTGACAAGGGAGCTCAGATGGCTGGGGACCTGGGCACACCCTCAGGAGGCTGCCTGGTGGTGGGTGGAACTCAGTTTTTACTGTTACTGAAGCTGCGTATAGTTATTTGTCTTGAATGTTTATATTGAAAGTAAATGATTCTTGGCTGGCTATCTTTTCCTTTGTGTAACTAGCCTATCTGCTGCCATTCCTTCCTTGCCTGAAAGGTTTCTGCTGATAGTCCAATTTGCACAGATGGTCTAGCTGATGTTCCCTTATAGGTTACCCCTTTTTTTTTTCTCACAATATTTTCAATGTTCTGTCCTTGTCATTGACTTTCAACAGCTTTGTTATAAAAATGTGTCTTGGAGTGTGGCTAGCTAGTATGATTTTACTTGAAATTCTTTGGACATCTTAGATCAGGATGTTGAGATGATTCTCAATAATTATTTCTTTCAAAAAATGCTCAGTGCCTTTCTCTTTCTTTTCTACTTCTGGGAACCCATGATATGGATCTTATCACCTTTTATATTATCTCAAAGGGTTTTTGCACTCTTTTCTTTTTTAAAATTCTTTTTCTCTCTATTCCATTTGTGTGTGCTCTCACATTGTGCTTTCAGGTTCACAATTATTTCCATGACTTACATTTGTCAATTGTTGAGACCCTCTATTTTTTAATTTGGTTACAGTCTCTTCTAGATCCCTTAGTTGTAATTGTAGCAACCTCATCTTTTTTCAGTGTTTGTTTTGTATGTACAACAAATGAATATTGAGGCACTGGCAGACAAAAGAATGATCTTAATAAAAGCATCATTTATACTTTCGACTCCCCTCAAAAGTTGAAAAAACCATAGAAACAATCCAAATATTTACCAGCAAAATAATGGATAAATTGTGACGTATTCATGCAATGTAACATTTCATAGCAATAAAAGTTCATAAAATACATGTCTCAAATATAATATTCACCAAAAATATGGATTAAAAATAAATATAAAAGGTATAATTATATTTATATAAACTTCAGGAATCACTAGTACTAACCTATACTGTAAAGACTATGAAGAAAACTTTTTTAAAAATTGCCATTCAGTCTAGACAATGTTTATCTTTAGGGAGATAAAGGGGCCACGATTGGAAAGGGGTGGGTGGGTATTTCCAGGGTGCTGGCAAGGAGTTATTTTTGTTGCACGTGATAATTACATGGCTGCTGATTGTGTAATGATTCATTAAGCTATGATATGTTTTATGCATTTTTTAATTTTTATTTATTTCTGTCATTGTTAAGCTAACAGTGGTTTACAATAGTGTATATGATTTAGGGGTACAGAATCACAGCCTTTTATTTTATTTTATTTATTTATTTTTTTGACACCAGGTCTTGTTTTGTTGCCCAGGGAATCACAAACTCATGTTGCCCAGGGTACCATGGACTCAAGCGATTCACATTCTCAGCGTCCCAACTAGCTGGGTTATAGGCACATGCCACCATGCCCAGATGTTTTCTGAGTCTAGGTCTCACTATGTTGCCCTGGGTGGGTCTCGCGATTTAAACAATTCCTAGTCTTGGCCTCCCTTCCTAGGCTGGGATTAAAGGTATGTGCCACTGCTCCTGGCCCACGGATCACATCCTTTTAGATGTATGTTAGCACACCAAATCCACCAGCAAGTTCTCAACCTTAGTCCACTGGAGCCTCTCCCCTTTTGCTCCCTGTTTCCACCTTCCGGCTCAGGTATCCATATTGTACAGCCATATTTCTAGGGTTTGTTTTGGTTGCATCTTGTCTATTCTTTTCTTTTGTTACTCTACATTCCATATACTAAACTATGATTTTGAGTGATAAGGCTGTGCCAGTGTTGGTTTATTGAATGTAATAAGTGTACTACTGTGGGGCCAGAATGCTGCCTGGATCCAGGGTCTAGGGGTGTACACAAGGTATTTGTACTTCTGTCTAATTTTGCTGTATATCTAAAACCAAAGTCTTGATAAAAGTTAAAAAAAAAAGGAACAACTTTATGTTTCCACATGTTCCATGTGACAGAAGCAAAATGAAACAGTTTACACAAGATAAAGTTGATGCCCTTCTTGTAGCTCACTACTGGAGTAGTGGTTGCACCATCATTTGAAATGAGGTTGTCTCCAGCATTCTGCTGCACAACCCCCTATGCTCTGGACCTCCTCATCCAAGGAGGAGTGCCTGCCAAAATTCATGTTCCCAGCAGAGCATGGAGGAAAGCTGTGTTTCAGGGCACAGGCTAGAAATGACACACCAACTCCTCTCATGTCAGCGGTCAGAATTAAATCACATGGATTTGCCTGGCCACAAGGGAAATGTATTCACTCTCTGGACATCTTTGTGTCCTGCTAAATTTGGAGATCTTAGAAGAAAGAGAGGAGCTATCATGGGGTAGATAACAGTGTGTTACAACACAACTGGTGGCTTTACCTCCTCTGGGCCACCTTTCATTTTAAGTAAAAAGTTTCCTAGATTCCTTCACTCAAATGTGCTTTGCTCCTGGCCCTACAAATTTTTTCTAGTTTGCTCTAGAAAAGTGGAACATGGCGATTTATTTAGAAAAGGCATTGATATCTCCCACCCTAAGAACACAGATGCTTTAAAAAATTGCAAACTCAAAAGTAAGAGTATTAAATTTTGCTAAATCATTATACAATATTTAAAATCAGTCACAGAATGTGAAGGCTGACTCAGTTGAATTTGATGACCTGCATGGTCATTTTTTTTCTCTATCTTTTAACACAGTATTTATAGGAGCCTTATGCTAAAGATAGCTTATATAGTATAACTATAGTCTCACGTTAAAAGAGCAGCTACTTAACCAGTAAAATGGGTTTATTCAGGAACAACAAAAAAGGTAATTTGGAAAGTGTAGTCTTGTGGTTAAACATACATGCTTACTTCAAGGAAAAGCCAGCATCTCCTTAATAAAACCTTTGAAGAGGCTGCTGCTCTGTAGAGGATTCCCCTTTTCTCTTCAAATTTGGTGTGGGAGTGGGAGAAGCAGTGCCACATCGCATGGAAGTTTCCAACTGCTCAAGTATGAAAGCTCTTCTAGCCTCGTGAGCTCATTTTAATAGGATTTTATATATTAATTGTTACAATACTCTTTTGACTTTTACATGCTACCAAGAATATGAATTCACATAGGCTGTATTTATGAACTGGGCTCCTTTTACATGTTTACTCAGATCTAGTTTTGTGTTCACTTCTGGTAATACCCTCTACCTTTATTGGAAAACCTATGTATTAATGTATTAATGTGTAGAATTAAAATTCCATGATGAAATATGATGTATATTCTTCCGTGATAAAACAAAGATTTTATCTAGTCTTTTCTCCCAGTTCCTAGGACAGTTTCAAAAACCTTGGCATCTCCAGAGAGTTAGGAGTGTCTTTTATTATTCATTATCAGGCCCCCCATTCTGTCACTCCAGAGCCAGAACTTATGTTAATGAGGTGTACCCTTCAATAGTTTCAAGGGAGAAACAGAAAGATCAAGCATGTAATGAGAGGGTTGGAGCTTTCAACTTTACCCCAAGCTTTTCGGGGTGCTCCAGACAGAACTCAATAATATAACCAATGGTGTAAAAAGACCTCAGTAAAATTTTAGGCGCCCAAAGCTCAAGGAATTTTCAAGTTGATGAACATATTGTGCTGGATGATATGGGACCAGAGTGATATGGGACCAGAAATATTTTTTAAAAGAAAGTAAACAAAAGGTGTCATCCATGTCTGGGTAAAACCAAAACAAGATTAGAAGGCTATTGGGTCAGGGCATGACTAGACACCCTGGTTACTCATGCTTGCCCAGATGGGCCCATCTCAACAGAGCATGCTGCCCCAGACAACCCACATTGAAACACAACTAACCACGACTTGGCTAACTCTTCATCAAATTTGTATATTATCAGGTCAATTGGAATTTGGCTGACTTCCAGCCTAATTTGCACAGTGCACCCAAATGTCAGCTACTCTACCTTTTCCTTGTGTATATAAGCTTTACCTAACCCCCAGAAGCTCAAAACAGGATTCAAGAGGTTTATGAATCTGTGCAGTCCCAAATTCACCCTAAATCCCAAATAAATATCTTTTCTTTGTTGTAGATCAACGAGCCTTGAATGTCTTGTTTAATACATGCATTGACTCCATGGGAAGAGGGCACAGATGGTACTCTCCCAGACCTTGTCCTTAGTGTCTCATCCACTTGGTTACAGATTATATAAACAAAACTGATTATAAATACAGTGCTTTCCATGAGTTTCAGTGTTTGTTTTAGTGAATTATTGAATCTGAGTGGGTCACTGGGTACCCCTGAATTTATAACTGCTCAGTCAGAAGTACAAATGGTCCCTGAGACTTGCAGCTAGCAGTTAAAGTGGGAGCAGTTCAAAGCAGACAAATGTATTAGAAAGTTGAGGTATATGTACACAATGGAATACTATTTTGCAATCAAAATGACAAATTTGATACATTTGTGATAACATGGATGGACCTAGAAGGAATCATGTTAGAATAAATAAGCCATAAAGATAAAGAGAAATACTGTATGATCTCACCTATATGTGGAATATAGGGAAAACAAACAAAGGGACAAGTAAAATTTAAAACTAACTGACAGCAGAACTGAAGCATAGAACAAGAGAGGGAAAGTGGGCTAGAATTGCAGGATGGATGGGCTCAAGAGATTAAGATGATAGCTCATGGATGACAAGGTGGTGGGAGAACCTTGGGATAGACAATAGTGTAAAAAAATAGATGGGTGGATGGATGGATGGATGGATGGATGGATGGATGGATGGATGGACGGACAGATGGACAGACGGACAGACAGATGGACGGACAGATAGACAGATATATAGATAGATATGTAGATATATATATAATTAAACATTGGAAATGTTATTGAGTAGTTGTGCCTCATTTGGTAAGTGTTCAGTATCTCTGCGTTTCTGTTTTCTCATTTGCAAAATGGAAATATGAATTGTTCATTAGAATATCTCGCTGAGCAATGAATTCAATATTGTAATTGTACTGTTATTATTTCACTGTTATCCTTCTAAGTACACAGAGACTTGCTTCCTTTTGACCTGTTTCCTTTTTGGAGTGTTTTCCTTTTTTTTTTTTTTTTCAGTGTCATGAGGAGCCCTAAATGGCAAGTGAGAATCTCAGTTCTGATTTAATTTATTTCTTGTAGTGAGTTCATTCCTTGATTTACCAAAGCTGTATAAATAATGGAGTTCAAAATTTGGGGCATATAAGATCTCAGGAATTCTCTGGATTTCTGTAGTTTTTTGACATGTTTATGCTTTTATCCCCCAATTCCCTCATATACATGATTGATTTTTAATTTCTTGATTTTCCTCATGGTCACACAATCCTCTAGCCCTCAGTACCTTAGTTCTTTTATTGTATTCTTCAGTCAGGGTTCTGTACCTCAGGGTTCTGCAGGTTTGTAGCCCCCTTGTAGTTTTCACAAGCTGAACCCACTATTTCCTGTGGACTTTTTTTTTGAGACTAGGTCTTGCTATTTTGCCCATGGAACTGCAGGCTCTCGTTGCCTGGGGTACCATGGACTCAAGCAATCCCCAGCCTCAGCTTCCCAGGTAGCTGGGATTACAGGCATTTTTTTTTTTTTTTTTGAGACTAGGTCTCACTTTTTTTGCCAATGGAACCACAGGCTCACATTGCCCAGGTTACCACAGACTCAAGCAATCCCCAGCCTCAGCTTCCCAGGTAGCTGGGATTATAGGCGTGTGCCACCACGCCCAGCTATTTTTTTGGAACTAGGTCTCGTTAAGTTGCCTTGAGCGGGACTTGAACCGTGATCCCTGGTCCCCTCCGCAGCTTCCTAAGCTGTTGCTTACAGTCATGCACCACCATACCCGGCTCTCCTGTGAATTTTTTAGACTGAGCCTCAAGCTGTACTGTTTTTGACCATCTGAATTCTAAGTTAAAGGACACAGAGACCAACACCACAGGCCCCAATATTGTTTAAAATATTGCAGTTTGGTTGTTATGCTTTCTCTGGCTTGAAAAAGGGAGCTGGGAAGGAGGTCACTACTCCCTTTAAAGTGTACCAGTGATTGAAGCCGGGCACAGTGGCTTGTGCCTGTAAACTTCAGCCTGTGAAGCAACTGGGGCTAGGGATCACTGTTCGAGTACTGCCAGGGGCACTGAGCGAGACCTAGTCCCCCAAAAATAGCTGGGTGCGGTGGCACGTGGCTGTAATCCCAGCTACCTGGGAAGCTGGGGCTGGGGATTGCTTGAGTGTGTGGTACACTGGGCAGCATGAGCCTGCGGTTCCATGGGCAAAAAAAGTGACACCTAGTCTCAAAATTAATTAATTAATTAATTTTAAAAAGTGTACCAGTGATTGTGAAAATGGCAAGTAAAATACCATAAGATTTCTTACTGTGAAACTTTTTCTCACTTGTCTTATTCACTTGTTTGCTATGGATATGGACTGATTCTCAGAGTTCCTATGTGGACATTTCAGATAGCCTCTAGTTGTTTATTTAATTTTTCTGTGGAATACACGTTTCTAGAGTTTCCTTGCTAGCCATCTTGCTAACATTTGACTTGCATCATAAGTTTTGATATGTTGTGTTTTCATTTTCATTCACCTTAAAGTATTTTTCAGTTTCCTTTGTGCCATATTCTATTGAACTTATTTTGACTCACTCTCTATTTGATTTATTTTTTTGCATTTTGTTTAATTTCCACATTTTTGTGGCCTTCAAAATCTTATTCTTTTATCGATTTGTAATTCCATCATGGTGAGAGAACACACTTTTATGATTAACTCCAATCTTTTAAAATTTATTGAGACTCATTTTATGGTCTAGCATGTTCTAGACCTGGAAAATGTTCTATATTGTACTTGAGATAAAGAGTTTTCTGCTGTTGTTGGGTGGAGTGTTTGATAGATGTTTTTCAGACCTAGTTTATCATTTTTTTAAAGCTTTATATTTGTCTTTTTGATAGATCTGTCTTATTGAAAGTGGGTTGGATTTGCCAACTGTTATTATTGAATTTTTTATTTCTTGGCTCCTTGATCCACTGTATAGATTTTTAATCTTTCAGTCTTTTCTTACCACTATCATCAGCATATAGCTTCTGTACTTCTGTATTAGTCAGCTTGGGCTAGGATAACAAAACTCCAAAGACTGGTGGCTTAAACAACAAAAACCTTATTATCTTTTCATAGTTCTAGGGACTAAAAAAAAAATCTAAGATCAAGTTTCTGGTAGAGTTCAGCGTCTGATGAGAACTGTCTTCCTGATTGCAGATGGATGCTGTGTCCTCATATGACTTTCCTTTACACATATGTAGAGAGAAGCAGGCAATGGAGGGTGAGAGAGAGAGAGACATAGACATTGGTTTTATCAGATTATCATTCCATTTCTTCCTTAATCCAAATCTCCAAATACAGTGACAATTTTGAAGGAGCACAAACATTTATTGAGTAACAACCTTTATGCTAAAGAAAATTCATAATCACAAGATATCTTCTACTGTTCCAACATTCCTTTCTATGATCAGGCAACAGAAAATGGGTTAGGGCAAAAAAAAAAAAAAAAAAGAGAAAAAATGGGCATGGGCAAGGACAGAAGTACCCTTGCAGATGAGTTAGATTCTAAGAGGTTTTCCTAAATTATCACTCAAATCTCACAGGCCCAAGCCTTCTCATGTGATTACCCCACTTGTTAGGAAGGCTGCTAGGTATAGTTTTTATTGTTGTAGCTAAGGACATTGTTCCCTCAACAAAACTAGAGTTTGATTAATAGAAAGGAAGCAGATGTTTATATGACAGGAAACTAGTCATCTCCATCCCAGACTCCAACTTGGGCCACCTACTTTCCATCTCATGCTCATCTCATCCATAAAATTCATATCCTCTTGTTCACATTCATCAGTGATGGTATCCAGTTAAGAGTTCAGGTCCCTTCATGGTGTGCAGTCCTTTATCTCAGGGACAGCACCATCTTGCAAGGGACCTAAAACTGAAAGATGAGTGCTCTGTTCCAAACAAATGTAACAAACAATGGCAAAAGATTATTTAGTAAGGAACAGAAGGAACACACTGTAATTACAGATCTGAACATAACTAGAACCTGAATACAAACTGTTTGGACAGTGGATTGGGTGTCTTGAACAGGTTATCAAGCACTCCTGGTTCTCACCTCTATAAGGATCTTCTGGATCCATTATTCTCCATGGCCTCAGCTGGCATTGAAACCAGGTGCACAAAAGACACCAAAACTAAGCAGGAACACAAATACAAATACCAAAGGTTGTAACCAAATCAATGGACAGTGCCTGATACAGGTCAGGTCACTGTGGGTTCTTCCACTCATGCATAATTTCAAGAGACATCAGATTCCAACAACCATGAGGTTTATTTGACAAGAGAAAAACAAAGTTTAATGTGGCCATGACAGATCAGCTACATCACTCAGCCAGTATCTGCCAGGGAAGCAGAATACCATTAACCTGTCACTAGGAGTGCTGACCAAGAGTACACCACCAACAAACAGCTCTCAGAAACATCAGGCCCAGGGCCTTTGGTGCTCCCATCAGGTAACGTCAGAGACAAGACTGGACCAGTCTCTGTAAATGCCTCAGTTCCTCTTCCTCAGTGATGGTGCTGCTATGCGGCTGCTGGTCTCTCTTTCTTCTTCAGAGGCCAGGAAAGGAGGCCTTCTATTCTCCCTCAGTACTCAAACATTACCTCAGAGACTTAAACAGTTTCTCCTGGAAGCTTCTCAGAAGCCAGAACAGTTCTTCTCAGAAGCTTCAGAGCACACTTCAGAAGCTGGAGCCCACTTCTTTTTTTTTTTTTTTTAATTTTATTTCTAAATTCTTATAAATTCTTACATAAGTAAGTAAAGTAGGTGGTTACTGGCATGCCTCCCTTCCTGCACCCCCCACCCCCTTGTGTTCACTCAGTCTCCACTCTCATTGTTCTTTTTTGGTTTATGTTGGGTTCATTGGTTCTTTGTTCTATTTTTCTGTGGCTGTGTCCATTTGTCGGATGAAGGACTGTGTTCCAGGGCCATGGCACATTGTGCTTGATGGTTTGTAGTCTTTGTATTGGGCACCCAGTCCATGTTCATTTGGAGTCTATCGGTGTCTTCTAGTTGCTGGCTCCATTACAATCTCCTTGCCGTCCCGCTATCTCTGCACGTCATTTCTCTGACCTCTGGCTTTGGGGATCCTTTCCCCCAGCCATTGAGGAGGTTTCTCGATGAGGGCAGATGTCCACTGATGGACCTTGCAGGTCATCTCCTCTCTGTCCACTTGCAGATTTGCTGTGGAGCCAATGCCCTGATTCTGCAGGCAGGCCTCCTCTCCCAAGGCTTGGGGGGCGGGGAAAGCGGTGTTTCCTTGGGTGGCAAGTTCCACATGGGGTTTTGATTCATCAGCTTCCGGTGAAGCCATAGATGAAGGTCTGATAGGTCTTTACCACAGTTGTTTCTCCATTCCAGCATCTACTATCTTTCTGAAAGTCCCACACACGTGTTTGCGCAGGCTCTTTTCTGCCCCCTCATCCGCTCTATGTCGCTGTGTGCATGTTCCTGGGAGCTAAGTGGAGTGAGGGTGAAGCAGCAGCAAGGGTGTCATCCACACCCCCCTAACCCCCGCTATTCCTGGATCAAGAATGGATCCAGGGCCGGGCACAGTGGCTCCGTGCCTGTAAGTTTCAGCCTATGAAGCGGCCGGGGCTAGGG
>PVHY01016201.1:0-34284 GCA_004024945.1 Uropsilus gracilis | reverse complement strand
CTGTGTGGAGGACCCTCAAACAATTGAATGTGGACTTACCATTCGACCCAGCAATCCCACTACTGGGAATATACCCAGAGAACATGAAGACATTAATTCAAAAGGACACATGTACGCGCATGTTCGTTGCAGCCCTGTTTACAGTTGCAAAGAATTGGAAACAAACCAAATGCCCCCAAACGGATGATTGGCTAAAAAACCTGTATCTGGGTGTTTATTGCAATGCTATTTACAATAGCCAGGATATGGAAGCAACCCAAATGCTCCCAAATAGATGAATGGTACAGAAAGTTGTGGTATATGTACGTGTTGGAATATTATTCATCAACCAAAAAAGACAAACTTATGTCATTTGCAGCAAAATGGGTGGAGCTAGAAGGAATCATGTTAGCAGAAATAAGTCATAAAGAAAAAGAGAAATACTGGATGGTCTCACTTATATGAAGGATAAAAGGAAGACAAACAGACAAGAAAAATTTAAAACTCTCAACAAAATTGAAGCATGGATCTCACACAACTAAACAAAAGCAAAACAAGAAGCCCAATCAAAAAATGGGGAGAAGAACTGAAAAGACACTTCTCCAAAGAAGAAATATAAATGGCCAACAGGCACATGAAAAATTGCTCAATGTCACTAGCAATAAGGGAAATGTAAATTAAAACCACAATGAGATACCACCTTACAGTAAGAATGACACACATCCAAAGAATGAGCAACAAGTGCTGGCGAGGATATGGAGAGAAAGGAACACTCTTACACTGCTGGTGGGAATGTAAACCGGTCCAACCACTATGGAAAGCTGTGTGGAGGACCCTCAAATTAATGAAAATGGAACTACCATTTGACCCAGCAATTGCTCTTTTGGGAATCTACCCAAAGGAGACCTCAATGTGAGTACAAAGGGACACCTGTGCTTGGATATTTACTGCAGCACTATTTATAATTGCAGGGACTTGGAAGCAACCTCATCAGTTAAAAACGACAAATTTGATGATTTTAGGATAACATGGATGTGCTTAGAAGAAATCATATTAGCAGAAAGAAGTAAAAAAGACAGAAATCAAATGGTTTCACTAATATATGGGATATAGGGAAAAAATAAACAAAAGCCATGAGGAAAAGTCAAAACAAGCTAAGCAGCAAACTGAAACACACAACTTGGGGCAGGGGAGAAAGGGGGGAAACAGTCAGGGAGGGTGGGGAGGTGAATCCCCGGGATTACAAAGATGTGAAATTTATATATAAATAAATATTAAAAACCAACAAAATCGAAGCATGGAGCATGAGGGGGGAGGGGGAGAAAAGGGAAGTGGGAGGGGCACAAAAGACTAAGAAGATGACTCAACAGTGATAAGGTGATGGCATAATACCCGGGTAGATAACTATGTAAAATAAAACTACTACTAATAATAATAATAATAATAATAATAATAGTTTAAATAGTGGTCAATGCCAAGAATAAATCACGTCTCCCTCTTGTCATGAGTGTCATCTAAACCACATACATACAAATGTTCTGACATTTCATATTGCAAAATGTTTCTCAACTGCCATATCCAGCCACTGCGAATGCTATGCTAACTTGTGACTACCTCCGGGCCCAGGAATTGAAAACATGAAGGGAAGCAAGAAAACGGTTGTTTGGCGTTACTAGGAAACAAAGCTTCATTTTGTAAGAATACATTGCATTTGTGTTATCTGAGAGGATGGATTGACAAGTTAATTAATTTGTATTTTCTCTTGCCTAAGTGTTTTCAGCGCTGAAATTTCTGCCTTCAAAAGCAATGTTTGTTTCCCCAAATTAGCAGGGGACCCAGAGACAATCCTTCTTGCCATTTGGATGCAGTGCCTTTTATTTAGAGTCACAGAGCAGAAGAGGCAGAGAGGCTTCTCTCTGGGGCTGGATGGTGTTACTCAGGAGAGTGGGTGTTTGGGATGTAGATCCCATAGGGCTGGTGCTGAATGTCAGCACTCAAGGGATCCTCAGGGTTACCTTCATGTTCTTTAATGACTGTATTTTTTTCCTGTGCGTCTGTGATATGTGGACCATCTAACGGATAGGAAGCCCTCTTTCCCAGATCTAAGGGTGATGCTGGCACTCCATGTAGCTCCTCACAGGCTGTAAATGGGAGCTGGGATTTTATCCTGAATTGCATGAAAAGCCTTTGAATGGTTTTAGACAGGAGAAGGACATGATCAGACTTGGATTTACTTATGTACTTATAAAGCATAAGTGCACAAATCTACTTTTCTTAATTAACTTTTCAATAAGGTTAAATCTTTGAGGGGTGCAGCTCACATGGATTCTATGTCCACTGGTCTTACTGGAAGGTTGCTTTTTAAAATATCCAAATCTGGCTTTAAAAAGTATCACTCTGAAAGTTTTGCGGAAGAGAGACTTGAATGGGCAATAGCAGATATGTAACCAGGGGGCTGAAGGCTGGAGCCAAAGGCTGTAACAAGTGGTGCCCCCTGGCGGAGGGATGGCAGCTGAGGATGAATGGGATAAGGTGGAATATGCCTGGGGTGTAAGAAAGAATCAGTGGCAGCGTAGACTCTGATAGAGAATATAAGGGATTGCAGAAGCAGCCTCTTGGGTCAGCCATATTCCAGCCCCCACTGCAAACTTCCAGATTGCTGTCATTGGCTTTCAGGGGATGTGGGGTGGTGTAGAATGCTGAAGACTGCTGCTGCTGGCTGCCGTGTGTTTTCTGTCTTCAGTAGCAGGAAGATGCCATCTTGGATGCCATTTTGTTTAAGACTGCTAAACACTGGACAATATCTGGGTGAAATAACCACAAGTGGTCTCAGTGACTCTTTGTTTCCCTTGTTTGTTAAATAATTATTGTTGATCCCTGAATCTCAGTGGTCTTGTAATTGTGTGTGGGGGGTGAAGAACTCATACAGTGACTGGTCAACTCATTGGGCACTGTCCTAGGCCAATTTTAGTGCCCTTTACTGCCCAGTAACAGATATGATTTCTCTTTTAATAGAGCATCGAATGAGCAGTTAGAAGGGATCATCATTGCTTCTCACATCCCAGATTCTGTGTTTCTGTCAAAGCATCAGCGTGGGTCAGGACCCCTTATTTGGGAGGATATATTAGCGTTCATTTTGGATTGTTTTCCATTGGGAATTAGGTTTAGCAAACACTTCTGGGTACTTAGGGAATGGCTTACCTTTAAGCATCATTCTTTGAAACCCTCCAAGATCTAGAGGTGCTTTAAATTTTTCATAGGATAGAATTGCAATTTGGTCAGAAATTTAGAAAATAGATGGGCCACAGCATTGTCCAACTCTGGAGCAGGTAGAGTGCTGAGATGGGTGGGACTGTCCTCCATGTCTTCAGATGGATAGCCAGTTCCTTGGTGGGGGTGGGGAGGATGCATGTAGAGATGGTGAGATGAGAGAAGGAAAATGATCATAATGAGGGGAGCATGGATTTCAAATGGGGGGCATCCTGGGCCTCTCTAGTGAATGGGAGATGAAGGTTCCCTTGGTCTCTCCTTCTGCAAGAACAAGGAGTGTTATGTATGGGAGTTGCAACTCTGGTCTTACCTCTTTGTCTTCTGCAAGTGACTGCAAGTCTTAAAATGAAGGTCTTGGAGGAAGAGGATGTCCAGTGATTGAAGAGGTCAACACTTTTTTTCCAACACTTGGAAATTAACCACCAAAACATTTTATTAGTTGGAGGAGGACCAATGAGAAGCTTGCCTTTGGTTAACAGAGATCCCATGAACTTTCAGGATGACTTTGAAAACTCTTGGCTTCCCCTACACAAAGAATAACCAGGCTTGCAGACCTTTTGCAGGGTCTCCTCCATTTATCTCCTTTTCTTAGTTAGGATTATATCATCTTGGGTGTTATCTGCTGTAAAAGGTTCTGTCATCATACCAGACTAAATCTGAGTCCCTGATTTCATGGGGCAGTTGATACTATAATTGATACCTATAAGCCACAGTTTACTCATCTCTGTAATGGGAACAATGACAGAGCCTATCTGACAAAGAAATAAAATCATGTCATTCAATCACCCAGCATGTTTAGCTGCCATCTATTCTGTGCTAATTGAAGGACTAGTGTAGGTCAGAGCTGGCACTCAGCTCCTGGTACCAGAAGAGAGCTCGTTCCCTGCCTAGACCCTTCCTTCTCAGGAAATGACTGCTCTCCCTGAGTGCCTTGACCCTAACTTCTTGAGCCTCAGGGAAGACTCAAGTGGAAGGATTCTGCTTTTCCAATCCAGATATGGTCGATACTATTGGTCTCTCATTCTGGAACCCTCCCACACTCTTCCTTTCTAATAAAACCTGTGGCTTTATGCTCTGGGAAGGTGAACCACATCCCCAGTCTCTGTGGACGAATAATCTCAGCTCTGTCACTTAGTAAGTATATGACCTTGTGCTAGGTGCTTTACCTCTGCTTCTGTAAAATGGGGAAATGGGGAGATAGGTGGAAGGTACTGATGGATGGCAGCTGTCCTGATTTATGGATATCTTCCTGCTTTGCCCTTAATTCAATTTGGACTGATCGGTTTCTAATTATGGGTTCAGAGGTCCAAACAGCACTGTTCACAACTTAATGTGTACAGAAACCATCAGAGGACACCATTAACATGGAGGTCCTTTTATTATTAAAATTATGACCTTTTGAAGATTTCATTTAGATATACTTCTTGATAGGCTTTTATAAATACTGAAAATAGCCCCAGGATCTCTGAGATTGACACGATCTACCAGATTTGATGAACTGATTGCAGTTAGCACCCAAAGAGGAAGAAAACTCAGTGACTTTTCAAAAATGAAAATGAACATTAATGACAAGTTCTGATAAATCCTATATAAATTTCTCATAAAGTGCTGATGGCAGAGTTTTTTTTTTTTAAAGATGCAGAAAACAAGCTTGCATTTGGATAAACACTTCCAAAGTAAAGTTAGGCCACAAAGAAGTGTGGTGGATCTTCTTCTGCAACTTGTAAAGTGGAGTAGAGGGCAACACGGAGTTCCAGAAAGATTGTGGGAATATTACATTTTCATGTACAGTTGGGTTAAACAGGTTCCAAGTGGAAGGCTAGGGGATCTGATCTGGGTCCACAGAGTGTCGTTGCAGAGTGTGATTGGAGTAAGTCTCTCACCTTCTGGAAATCAGAAGCCCCAGCACAAAATGAGAGGGAGAAAATCAGGTCATCTTGAATATCCTTTCTGGCTTCTGCAACACTCTGATATCAGACTACCATGTTCCATGCTGTTCGGTGTCAGCCATTTTAGAGCCTGTATTCAATGCAGAGAGCTGGTAAAATTTCTACTGCTTTAATTGAAATGTACAGATAGACATCTTTCCCCAGGTCCTTGAAGGTTTTTCATATTTAGCAGCCTCTTTATCATTGCTAATGAGCAACAGAAAAGCTTCTCAAGGGCACAGTTTTCATTTCTTACTTTAATTTTTTTCCTATTTGCTTCTGCAACTTCTCCAGGATCTTTCCTGGAAGCGAGATGGCCCTTAGCATCCCTGTCTTTTCAAGAAATGATCAGTCTTCACCAAACCCACATCACTCTTCTTGAGTTCTGAGATCCAGGAAAGATGCCTGCAGAGCTCAGGTCACAGCTCCTCCTGACCGAGGTGCTGGGGTAGCTGCCCTTCTGGCCTCAGCTGTCAACTCCATCATGGCCTTGGGCTTGGATGCTGGTTTGGCATGAAAGGCAATGGTGGCCACCTTTAGGTTCAACTGCTGTGGACCTTGGCAGGAAGTACCTCCTGGTTCATTGCTCTGCGTTTACCCTTTCCCTTCACTGTACTAATTTACCAGCTGTTTTAGGTATCTTGGTGGCCCTAGAGGAACCGAGCAGAGGACAGAGTGCCCTGTCCTACCCCCACTGGTGGCCTTAGCTGGCAACCAAGTCAGGACATCCTGCCAGGGAGGCTGCAGGTGCTGGAAACCAAAATACAGATTTTGAGTCAATGCATCTGGGGTGGGACTTGAGAATCTGTATTTCCAATAGGTCCCCTATGATGCTGCTGCTCTTGGCCCAAAGACCACACTCTGAGGAGCCAAGGGCTGTAGGGAGGACAGAACATGTGTTCCAAGGCTGTTCCTTGGTGCAGAGGGAGAAAGAAACCTGAGACTCAATCTCCCTCCTCTTGAATTGTTCCTTATCTGTTCAGGCTCCTCTAACTGCTCACCCCACTGAGTGGAGCTCTCTGTAGAGTCACAGAAATTGCTATTAGTCTCCGTATGGTGAGGGATCCCTCCTCAAGGTCATCCAGTGCAGGTAGAGCGACACAGAAGCAGGGGTGATGGCCTGATTCCTCCAGTCAGTGCGTTTCTGAGTGATGGCTCATTATAAGAAGCAAATTGTTCTCTAAATTTGGGTTTCTGCTTAGCTGCTTCAGACAAACCTAACCTTTTAAACCCAAGCGGTGTCTGTCTGGGTGAGCTGGGGCACTCAGGGTACCACAAGAGGCAGCTTCCACAGTGGGAGCTGCATTGAAGATGTGGCTTCTGATTGGTCCCTGCACATAGGATCTCTGCCAAGAAGGACATGTCTGGAGGATGTGGCTAGAAATTCAGTCTGTGTGATTTGAGGGACTCGTAATATCTGACGTCCTGGAGTGAAATCACCTGGGCTGTGGCCTCAGACTTGCTGGAAAGGGGCTGTCAGGTTCCGGCTGCCAGCTCCATGTTGCAAGCTGCCAGTAACTAGGCTGCGGGCTCCTCTCAGTGTCTACAACATGGTCAAGGGTAGGCTTCAAGGTTAGATGCCTGTGCTTCTTGCCGTGTTAGTATCCAGACCCACCCCTGCCCAATTTGGGGACTATTCTCTCTGCTTTGACTTCGATGAACCTTTTTGTCTTCAGAACTCATGTTAGGAGTCACTTCTTCCTGAAAACTCCTCCTCCTTCCCTTTGTTCACCACCTTCATTGCCAGTACCATCGGCATTATTACAGTTGTCGTTCTATGTGCTGTTTATAAGATTGTTCCCACTTATTGTCATTCACCAGGTCCTAAGCACTGAGATAAGAGTTGTGTTCCTATTATGTCATCTGATATGTCCACAGTTTACTGTCATTTGCATCTTACTGGGCCTCAGAAGGGCTAAGTCACCTGCCCAAGGTCACTGGGATGAAAAGCAATGGATTTGAGGTTAAGTTTCCTTTACTCTCCCCAGAACCCAGGCTCATAACCTTCATGTAAGCATTTTCCCAGTCTTAGAGGAAGTTGAGGTCCCCAACCTGTTCTGAGAATCATTGCTTCACTCTCCATCCATCCAAATACCAGTTGATAAAGTACCTAACACTTGACCTTGGAGCCCATTGTTTTGAGTTCAGTGTGAGCCCTACCTTGTTCTGGATGTGAGACTGGGAGCAAGTGTCTGAGTCTTTCTGAAGTTGGTTTGCTCATCTGTAGAATGGGGAAAGAATATCTTCTGGAGCTGTAATGGGGATTAGATAAGTGGGAAATAGTTATTGTTAACATTTTGTGGAAATCAATCAGCCTTTACTGAGACATTCTGTTTTGTTTGTACAATCATCAACCCAAAAAACATGTATTAAACACCTTTTCCATGCCAGACATGGTTGTTGGTGCTAGAATATTCTATAATCATCCCTCACTAACTGATGCCCAAAACAATCTGTCAAAGGGTTGATTTCTAAATCAATTATGCCTGCCCTTGAGTTAAAACAAAAAAGTGTCTTTGATACCTTCTACTTGGAAAAGATCTACCTCATCTCAAATGTCTGACATTCAGTGACATAACCAAGGAATCTCTCCACTCATTTGGGATTCAAACAAGAGAAAGTCGGGGATTTTGAATCTGGAGAATATTTTCTATAGAAATACCATCATAAAAGGCCTGGCAGAAGGTCTCCAACTGTTAGGTTACAGCTGGGTCCTGGGAATATAGGGAGGCAGCCGCTGTGATGGTTAATATGTCAACTTGATGGGGACTCAGGATATCCAAATATTATCTGTGGATATTGGCATGACTGTGGGTGTGTCTACAAGGGTGTTTCTGGAGGAGATTAGCATTTAAATAATAAATAAATGAATAAAACAACTTGCCCTCCCTCAAGTGGGTGGGCCTCATCTGATCACTTGAATGCCTGAATGCAATTAATAGCTGAGCTAGAAAAAAACTACTGCTCTGTGCTTCTATGCTTGACTGTCTTTGAACTGAGAGATTAGTTTTCTTTCTTTGGATTCAGATTCTGGCTGTAACTTATATCATCAGCATTCCTGGTCCTCAGTTCCCTGGAGTCAAACTGGACAGAGTCTACTCTCTTGAGTCACAGGCCCTAGCATCAGGCTCGATCTACACCAGTGGTTATTCTGGTTCTCCAGCTTGCCAGACGCATCTGGAACAAGACTCCACTGACATGTGCATTAATTCCTTATAGTAGTTATCTGCATCTCTATATCTAATCTATACAGGCATACCTCATTTTTTGAGCTTCACTGTATTGTGATTGCAGATTCTTTGATTTTACAAGACTTTCCTTCAACAAAAAATTACAACTTGCTGAAGACTCAGATGATGATTCACATTTTTAGCAATAAAATATTTTTTAAGCACAATGCTATCATGTACAGAATAGAAGACTATATAGTTCTATGTACATATAAGTTTTAGCTGTAGTAGTAGGAAACCAAAATTTTGTGTGACTCGCTTTGTTGAGACAGTTGCTGCATTGGGGTGGTCTGGAACTGAACCCTCAATATCTCCAGGGTGTGCCTTTATGTATGTCTCCCCTTTTTGGTTCCATTTCTCTGAGCATCAGGACTAAACAGCTGCCTCCATATTTGCAATATGCATCTTACTTCTTGGCATTCCAAGTTGCTATGGTGAATTCTCATCTGCATCTACATTTAAAGAAACATCCCATGTTATTACAAATTATTTGGAAAAACTTGGCAATGATGTCTGTTTGCAGTTAATATTGGGCAAGATGCAAAGTGACTGGTTCTAAGTGGTTTCTAATCAGAGACAACAGATGTTCGTGAAAGGTAGAATTTTCTTTGAATTGGCATTTTGATAATAACATTAAGCATAAATCCTAAGGTAGAAAGAGGTGCTTTAACTTGGGCCGTATGTGTTTTGCTGAAAGATTTTGGATAAATAGATGATGGAGTTTTCCACAGTATCTGAAGAAGTAAGTTTGCTATCCTGGGGTCATCAGAGTTCTCTCTGGCATCTCCCTTAGCTCTGGGGATAAGAAGAAAGACGCCTGCGATAATAAGAGACTTAGATTTTTACTTAATAAAATCCAAAATACAAAGGGGAGCAGAAAAATCCCTTTTTCTTATAAGTACCTCATCTCTGCAAGGGTTTTCTTCTTCCTTTGGAGACTGCAATGGTGTGTGGAAGCCAACTTGCCTGGCTTCTGACTGCTAAGTATATTCACGAATTTGGAAGCAGTTGTTCATCTTTTAGTATCTTGAAAGTAGCCATGGTGGGATTCTTTATAGCAATGACATCTTCAAATGTTACAATTCAGGATTTGCTTGTTTTCTTGAGAGCTGGTTTACCTAGATGTCATTGGCTATACAGAATACAGTTAATATTTGCAGGCTTCGTCTGCCCACTATCCATTCCCTTGCCTTTTCTGTAACAGCAAATTTCCTTTGGGGACATAGTCTCCACTCATCTCAGTGGCTTGGGTGGGACTGACCATATTGCCCAGGTCTAAGAGTGAGCACGTGAGCCAGCTTGACCAGTCAATGACCACCATCCCTCTGGCTATAGTGACTGGCTCATAGATGGGCATATGACCCACTTATTCCAATCAAAACTAATTATGGAGTTTTCATAGCTACTCTTGAAGAAACATATGTGTGGGTGATTCAGGATCATACCATATGTATTATTATGGAATTCTATGGATAAATAGGTTTCATCTGCACCCCCATGCTTATTGCAGCACTATTTACAATAGCTAGGACATGGAAACAACCCAGGTTCCCCAAAACAGATGAATACATCAAAAAGTTGTGGTTTATTTGCACAATGGAATATTATTCAGAAATCAAAAAAGACAAACTCATGTCATTTGTGGTAACATGGTTGGAGCTAGAAGGAATCATCCTAGTGAAAATAAGCCAGAATGAGAAAGAGAAATACTGGATGGTCTCACTTATATGTGGAATATAGAGAAAGCAAATAAAAGGACAAGAAAAAGTTGAAACTAACAAACTGATAACAAATCTAAAGCAAACAGCAAAGGAGGAGAGGGAGAGGGAGGTGAAATTGAGAGGGATGAGCGGAAGGGATGAGGATGACATGGTGTGGGAGAATTTCAGGGTATATAATGATGTAAGAAAAAAATTAATAAAAAAATAGCTTCAAGTTCAAAGACCCTGACTTTCTCCTTTCATTTGGACCCAAAGTGCAGGAATCTTAGATTTGCAAATGAAAACTGGGGATTAAGGTGATGTGAACATTTTAAAGCTGAAAAGTCTCATCCTTAGACTGGGTTCTAGGCCATTTCATTCACTCCCATATCCCCAATGTCACATGCATGGTGGGGGTTCCAGAACATTTGTCAAATGAACAACTGCCCTCATTTATCTCTGGGGAGACAGACTAAGAGAAGATGAACTTCTGTGTTCTACTGTCATCACCCTGTGATGATAGGGGAGACAGATATTAAATATCATCTTACTGCTTGGCATTTAATTTCTCCTGGGAAACAACTGCATTGGTGAGCTCAACAGTTAAACAAACACTGTCTGACAATAACACAGTGAGAATTATGTATGAAATTAAAAAATTCACTAACAATTAAAAGAAACAAGTGCAGTCATTTAAGTTAGTATACCTAAATATTTTATTAAAATCATTATATTTCATATTAAAATTATTACTGAGATATTTTATATAATTTTTGTTCTAAATTCTTGAAACCCAGTGCACTTTTTATACTTATGGCAGCTCACAATTTGCATCAGCCACCTTTCAAGTGCTCTGTTGTCAAGCCTGGCTAGTGACTACCATCTTGGTTTAGGGAGTGCAACTCCAAGGAGTTATTAAGCTGTTTTGGATGAAATAAGGAAAAGGAGTAATAAGGACATCTAAAATGGAATGTTCTAGTGAAGGGTAGAAGCATATAGATTTGTACAGATGATCCTGAGATTCCTTTCTGGAAACTTTAAACATTGCAGAAAGTCAAACAATCCCATCTAGAGTTGCAGGAGTGGATTTTTAATTGTGAATCAAAAGAGCTTGAGTTTCCCACTTAAGACACCATCCAAAGAATATTTGGGAGAACTTCGGTAAGGAGTGGGGGTCACTGGGAAGTGACCCAGTGAAATCTCAGTGGGTTGTACTGGCTCAGTGCAATCTCGCTTAGTTTTCCCAGCTGGCAATGGGATCACCCAAGTCACCACGTGCATTTAACGACAAGGGAAGCACAAGGAGTTGCAAGAACAAGGGGGATTCCTTGAACTTGAGGTGTCCAGGTCAAGATTTGGAGTGCAGAAGAGTACTGAGGAGTGCACAGTGAGTGAGAAGTGAGAAGAGTCAGAGACAGAGAGCAGAGAGTACATTGGAATTCTAAGGCCTTCCATCTATTGGGAACATGAGAAGTGAGGGGGTGAAGGCCAGAGGTAGTGATACAGGAGGGAAGAAAGCAGATTTTGAAGGGTCGTGTGAGTCATGGTGAGATTTTGGATCTATCTCATAACTATAAAAAGCAAATCTTTATATTTAAAAGATCACTAAGCCATGGGGAACAGCTGTAAGCATGGTGGTAGAGGTAACATGGTCAGTCGGAGGTCTCAAAGTTCACCCAGTTGAAAGGTGATACTGACCTGGTTTACTGAGGGAGTAATGGAGATAGGCAAGCGAGTTCTAGATATGTTTCAGAGGGGAATGGATAACAGCTGGTGACTGTTGTATGGGTGTGCCTGGGTGGCAAGTGGGTGGGATCTCGGGTGGAAGAACATGAGTGAGATGGAGGGACCCAGGACAACTCCAAATTTCCAGGCTGGACAATTGCATGGGTGAGGATGCCATGGAGTGAGGTGAGTAAATGTTGAACCCAGAATCAACTCTGAGGGACATTGTATATGAGGTTGTTTTCCAGATCTCTAAATCTAGACACCCCAATTTCTGAGAAGGGGAAAGAATAATAGAAATCAAGCTTCTCCTAGAAATTCCAGAGGTCACTGGGGTTGCAGAGTTAGGAAGCTGCATTTCCTCTTTTGGCTTTTTTTTTTTTTTCCATTTACAAAATGAAAACAATAAATCTTACTTTTCTAAGGGTGCTGACAGAATAAAACACACTGACCTGTGTAAAGGCATTTTGAAAGTAAAGCATTCAATTATTATTATTGTTACATTTATCGGAAAATGTTTGGAAAGTTCTCATGATTATTATCGAAAATCAAGCTGGAGGCTCTGGGCTAGTGGATTGTGTGAATAATTATTCCAAGAGAAATTTGCATCAAAGACAAATACCCCCTCCAGTTCTGAATGTCTAAAATAGTCCCAGACATTCAACCACTCATTCATATGTGTATTCTTTCACTCAGTTTAGCATTTATTAAGCACCTACTATGTGCCCTTCTTTATGTTGGGTGGTGAGAGACTAGAGGAGCATAATCTGTGAACAAGAAATAGAAAGAGCATGTCCCTCTGTAATATTAATTATATATCATTTAAAGAATTTATTACCATCTAACATTCACACAGTGCATAATCTTCAAAAATGTACTTCATACTGAGCATCATTATCCCCATGTTGTCATGAAGACCTAGGTATAGAAAGATGAGCTGCCCTGGCCAAAACTGCCCAGCCAGGAGACAGAAGTAGGGGTCAAGCTGGAGGCCTCCTCATCTCTGTTCAATAGTAATGGTGGGTTGCTTCAAGTATTACTCCCCAAGATTCTTGGAAAGTTGTTTACATACAAGTTGCTGTAGGAATGGAAATGTGCTTTTAGTCAATCCCCTGCTAACAAAGGAGTTAGCATTATTTCTAGAAGAGATGCAGACAGACACAGTGTGTTCACACCCAATTGAATGAGTGCTTGCCATGTGGCAAGTACTTTATGTGTGTTATAGCACCAAATCTGAGTGACAGTCCAAGGAATTTGGCACCATTTGAAAAAAATACTTATTATTAATTTTTATTTTGTAATTTTTATACATTATTGGTTACATTTGTATGGTTGTCGTTCCCCTTAGGTTTGGCCTTCCCTTCCATATTGAGCATCCCACCCCCACCTTCCCCCCATCCCCCTCCCCTCCTCTGGTTGCTCTAGCTCCTCTCAGCACACCATTTTTATTTCTATACTGTGAGTATAAAGCACAGATGCTCAGAGAGGTTAAATAACTTGCCTGAGCCACATAAGGAGAGATACAAATGAAATGCCCCAGAGTTTAAAAGAGAACCACATAATGACTGGCATGGAAGGTAGGGGAAAGCCTCTAAACCCACAGAGGTGACTGTGCCTCTGTGGATACTGGGAATAGAGAGATGAAGTATTTGCCTCATGTGACACTGGGCAGGACTGACCTGGGAAATGTCTCAAGTGAAGACATTGGTCTTTCTCCACCATTTTGAAATGGCAACATTTTTCTTTCCCCCTGCCCAGGAACCTAGAGGTCTTCCTGGCCCCCCATCGTGCTCAAGAGACCCAGGGTCCTTCCTCTTGCCACTCTGATGACAAAATGAAACTTCATGTCTCATGCCGTAAAGTGAATCTATGCTGTGAAAATGAGATGTTATTCACTTTCACTGATCTCTGTTCCCTCCACCGTAAAGTGGGCTCAATGATGATTGTCAGGTGACTCTGATTATTATGAGGTATATATGAGATCGAGCACATGTCATAGGCAACACAGGGTCTGGAGGAGTGGTGGGAGAGGTCTCACAGACAGGCACAGAAGGACTCGCACCTCCTCATTCGGTATCCGTTGCATGGAATTCAGACACATGTTCAGGTGTACCTGCAAGGGAGACTGGGAAATGTGGTCCAATCATACACCCAAGAAGGGGAACAGACCTGGTGACCAACTAGCCACCTGTTGCCTCAGTGCTCATGCAAGAGGTCTTCAAATTTGGTGACAAAGCCTTTCAGTATTTTACTAAAAGAAGAGGATTCACTAATATTCTATTTAATAGAAGAGGATTCCTCTTCTATTAGTCTGGGAAGACTCTCTGGAGGAGGAGAGCTTTTAGGAAATTCTATAAAAAATGGAATTCATCTTGCTGATGACCTACTACTATTTGCAGAGTGTTCCTGGTACACTACTTATGTTACTTGATTGAATCCCCATAGCAATGACCTGAAGGCAGTTTTATTCTCTCCATAGAGGAGAGAATTGGTTTCTCCTGTCTAACTACCACTTACTGAGGACCTAATATGTACTGGGTACCTTACTTGGCTGTGGGGTCTCAGTTTAACCTTACAAAACCCTGCTGAGAGAAAATAGAGACCCAGATGTGTTACTTGCCCCAGACTCACATTCATGGCTGAATTGAGGACTGGAATTGAGCTCTGCTTTGACCTTGGAGACTTAGTTGTTTCTGCCAGGGCCTGCAAGGAAACCCCTAGGATTCCTTAAACACAGAACTGATTTCATCTCAGACTCCCCTCCCCGCCCTGCCTGCACTCTCTGAAGTGGGCATCTCTGTGATGTCCAGTGGCCAGGCAAGGATGAAACAGTTGAGGTCTTTCCCGACAAAACTCTGCATTTGAGTTCAATTCCTCTCCTAATCCAACCCCTGCTACCTGCCAATAGTGACTAAGCTATTGACTCACTTCTTTTATGGCCTGAGGAGTCCAGCTCGGATGAAATGTCAGAGCCTGGAAGTCAGCCACCTGCCAGCATCTGGGGCTGGTGCTGAGGGCGCACCTCTGGGTGTTTGCAGTGCTGACATTCAGAAACAACATTTGGGGTGATTGTCTTACACAGTCAACACTCATCCGTGCCCTTTGCAGACCAGTGCACTGGCAGATTTGTTTATCTTCAAATGACTGTTTTGCTTCTAAATAGATACTTTAGGTAACAGAGATCCTTATTGCTTTTTTTTTGGAAATTCTTTCTCAAACTTAATACTGTTGATTCTAACAATTACACTAATACCACCAGAGTCAGATTTTATTAAGTCTACTTACCTACCATGTGTCAGGGTTTTTATACGCTAGTCATTACCTTGTTTCATCTGCCCTCTGAGGTGGGCATTAACACTGACTCATTTTAAAGACCAGAGACTGAGACTCAGAATGTTTAATTAATGTGTCCAAAGTTATACTGTTGGGTGCTGAGTTCTTGAGAGACTGGCTCCAGAGCCCCTTTAACTGAAAAGACTAAATTGAGGCACATTGAAGATTTTGATATAATATCATTCTTAAAAATGTTTCTTTACTTTATTTTACATCATTGTCTACTCCAGGATTCTCCCACCACCTTATCACCAGTGTATCACCATCTCAATCTTTTGTGTACATTGAACCCCTGATTTCCCCCTTCCCCCTCTCTTGCTCTGTGCTTCAGTTCTGCTGAGAGTTAGTTTTAAATTTTTCTTGTCTGTTTGTTTGTTGTCCCTACACCCCTCATATAAGTGAGACTATCCAATATTTCGCTTTTTCTTTCTGGCTGATTTCTGCCAGCATGCTTCCTCCTTCTAGCTCCATCCATGCTGCTGTGAATGACATAAGTTTGTCTTTTTTGATTGATGAATAATATTCCATTGTGTCCATATACCACAAATTTCTGATCCAATCGTCTATTTTGGGGCATTTGGGCTGTTTCCATATCCTGGCTTAATCTAATGTCTTTTATTATCTGATTCTGGAAAAGTTCATGAGGAGGATGAGAACCTGGGCACCTCAAGGATGTACTTCTTTTGAATGAAAAGCAGCTACAGTTGTTATGGCTGTGTAACAAGCTGTCCCAATGGGGCAGCTTGAAATGGCAAACTCTTATTATTTCATGGTGCACCGGGAATCTGGAGTACCGGAATCTGGAGTACTGGCAGCGGATTCTGACTCTTGGTTTTCATGATGTCTATGGCTGCACCCGGCTGAAGGCCTAAGTGGGAAGGATCTACTTCTGTGCCCTTCCAGTGGTTCCTGGCAGTCTTTGTTCCTGGCTGCCTGCTGGCTAACCATCTCCATTCCTCTCTCCCTGGGCCTCTCCACAGGCTACTGAATGTTCTCAAAATATGGAACTCAGGCTCCTGCAGTGGAGAAAGAGCAAGAAGAAAGAGCAAGCCCACACTAAAGCCACAGTCTATTTTATAACCTAATCTTGGAAGCAATTTATTTTGACTGCTGGGGGTACAGACTGGTACAGTGAGAGGGGACTGCTGAAGGATGTGAAGATCTGGAATTTGAGGACATTGGGGGCCCTCTTTGAGGTTAACGACCACCCAGAAGTTGGGTTCCTACCATCTGCCAGTCACTGCACAGGTGTTTCCCCAAATGCATTGCTCCTGAAGTCAGCACGAAGTGGTTGATGTTTGGACTCCCTTGTGCTGGCGAGTCATTGTTCCTGCTGGGTCTCCATGTTTCTCCTTGAACCCTACCCAGATGGAATAGTAAATATGCTAAACCCGAGGGCATTGGAACTCCTCTGGGTGCATATCCTGTGCCGACCCTTAATTAGTCCATAACCTTGGGCAAGGTATTACCTCTCTAGACTTTGGTTTCCTTTTCCACCAAACAGGGCAATCAAAGCTTGACTCAAAGGTGTAGTGGGGATTAAATGAGATAATGATGGAAAAGAAAGTGGCTGTAAAGAGCATTTTCCATAGTTAAATCCAAGCTGTAAATGAGAGGATGGGGCTCAGATTGCTGAGTCTCATGATCACTCAGAACTGCTCTGTCCCCCAAATCCTAGACATGAGTGCCTCATACTCAAGTTGCAGCTTCTTGTCCTTCAAGATTTACACTCATTTGCTCCCAGGAAGGGTGGTCATGGCCTTTTCAGTCCCACCAGTCTCACTTCCTTCTCTGTCCAGTCCAGAAATCACAGTCCATCATGAACTGCTTTCTTAGTAATGCCTTTGGCTTCCTTGACTCACTCTCTCTCTCTTTCTCTAGGCACTGGCAAAGTCCTCATCCTGAAACAATCAATTTTTCTGAGTTTGAACTCTATACCTTTTCTGGAGAGCTCTCTTGGACCGAGATCCTAAATCTTCCTTGTTGACTTCGTTATACTTCAAGGGATCTATTCTTTGTGTAGCCTAGAATTCCTTCTGTGTTACCATATTCAGCTCTCAAAGTCCAAAGAGAACTTTTTAATTTTGCCTTAAGGCTCCTTTCAGCCAACCTTTCTTTTCTTTTTTCCTTTCTGTTCTTTCTTTTGCCATATTGACTGAGCACCTGGTGTGTGGCAGGTATATTGACAGGTTCTGGAAAACTAGCAATGAACAAAGTGAGAGAGCTATGTTTTCTCCCCTCTGCAAGTTTCACAGTGAAAATATAGACATTCAAATGGGGACTATCTTACTTCCTGTTTAAACAGGAAGTTGCAGTTATTCTGACCCTTTCCTCTTCTCTTCTCCAACATTAATGTCATCTTCACCGTCTCTTATGTCATGCCTATTGTGTGTTATGGACAGTTCCAAGCAATTTGCATACATGCAGTCATTTAATCCATCACATGCATTGCATCCCTATAGCCCAAGGATTTCAATACATGGTGGAATGAAACCCAGCAAGGTTAAATCACTTGCTAAAATACCACATTTTGTATGAAATTCACCCTCTACTCTTACAATGGAAGAGGTATTTTGCCAAAGTAACCTGCTGAAGACTACTTTGTTCATATTTGTTTGGGATCTAGAACTGCCAGATTGAGCAAATGAAAATATAGGATGTCCAGTTAAGTATGAATTTCAGATAGACAATAAGTAACTTTAGACCTAAGTATGTCTTTTGCAATGTTTAAGACCTCCTTTTATTAAAATTTTTATATTTCATATCATAGTTACTTGGGTGTTCTATATTTTATGAAAACTTTATCTAGAGCCCATTTACTCTCCTCAGGGACTTCACTCCGGACCCTTCTAAGCTGTGCTCAGTTTTGACCAATGCAAAGTGGCTGAGAGTATTTTGGGTGTGACAAGATGGGACTTGCATCCTGGACAAAATAGCCAGATGCTGTCATTTGTGAGCCTGCCCATGGGGTAAGTTTGAAGATAGAGAGTTCCAGTTGGTAATGATCTGGGAATGTGGTGATCTGTTTTACAGAATCAAGGTTTACCTACTCTTGCAGTATCTGCAGAGCTGGAGGAGAGGAGAGTCTTGTGTCTCTAGCAATAAGATGTGAACTAAGGTTCCCGTAGTTTCTCTCCATGCTCCAGGGCAGAAAGCTGCCCCTCCAGAGAGAAATGAAGTCAGCAGGGTGGAGGGAAACACTCCCTGGCTTTTTTATTGAATCCAATAATTTACATCTCATTGAACCCAATCAAATTAGCCACTTATCACATTAAAATGGCCAAAGAGGGATTGTGTCAAGCAGTGCTAATTCAATAGGAAGGAGGAGCTGGCTGAGAGCTCTGTCACGGCTTTCTGACAAGCATTTTCATGAGGTGCTGTCCTGTCCTCACACTGGTCATGATGACCATTTTCAAGTGGTTTCTCTGAATGGCAGGCTTTGACAAAGGAAGGGAAGACAGAAGTTCTGAGTATGGCAGATGACGGGCATTGAGAGACAGCATGAATTTTGAGATGGTTCATTGGTAGGACTGTCATTCAAATAGGGTGTCACCAGACTCCCAAGATTGCAGACTATGATTTGGGTTACTCTGTTTTTCTGATGCTCAACTTCCCCATTAAGTGGATGGTGGTATGATTAGTGGCTGAGGTTTGCTATGCCAATGTTTCCTGCAGATGGTTTTCTGGAAATAGCCATTCTCTTTTTCTCTCAATCCCTTTCATCCCATTAAAGAAAGACTCAGTTTGGTACTAGGCTATCTTTGTAGCCTCTTAAATATTTGCAAAAACTCTCTGACCTCTCATGGGTGATTGGGTATGGTCAGCAATTGGCATCATTCAGGTTTGCCTTTGGATCCTCCTACCACCCTCACTAGCTGTGTGATCTTGGATAAAATAGCCACTTGCTCTATGCACCAGTTTCTTTATAAGTAAAATGGGGATGAAAATAGTACCTCCTCAAATTTGTTAGTACAAGTAGGTGAATTCATGAATGTTACTTTGGCAGAGCCTAGCTCATTGAAAACGATACATGCTACTAATATAACTATGTCATTAATTTCAGCCTCTACCACTTCCTCTCCTAGACCTGGGTACTCCACTTAAGGACAGTTTGCACTTCTAGACTCTGCCATACTTTCTCTAATCTCAGGACCTTTGCACATGCTTTCCCATTTTGAAAATGGAACATTATTCTCTCAAACTCTTCCCTGGCCAACTTTTACTCATCTCCCAACTCATTTTCCAGGCTGATATAATTCTTCCAAGCAAACTTCACTGACTTATAGTCTCCCTTCCTTGTGATTCTTTCCTATTGAAATGTTTTATAATTAATTTGTCTCCTCTCCTGGGAAGACTGAGAGCTTCCAGAGGGCAGACTTGAAGGTCTGTCTTGTTGTTTTGTGTTTGCCAACAGCTGACACAGAACCTGAGAGCTGGCAGTGATTCCCTGAGAGCTCTCCAGGGTTTGATACATTCTGCTGTATTTTAACCTCTATTGTTTAATACTACACTTTACTGAGATGTTTAGTTTTAACACTTTTCCTAGAATATACTTGCCATACAATAAGCTCTACATAAAGCATATGCTTTGTTATATTTTGACATGTATGCATCGGTGAGAATGAAACCACAATCAAGTGAACCAATATTTCCATCAGTCAAACATTCCATGTACCCCTTTATAATTCTTCCATCACTCCCTTTCTATAGGAAGTTATTGGTATGCTTTCTACCACTAAAGATATGCTTGAATTTTCCAAAACATTACATAAATGATATTATATAATACGAACTGTTTTTATTTCTTGGTCTGGCTAATTTGACAAAACATAATAAGATTCATCCATTTTGTTGCATTTATCAATGTCCATTACTTTTTATAACTGAGTGGTATTTCATTGCATGGGTACAGCACAATTTATTCATCTACTCATCTCTAAAGTTGATCTACAACAAAGAAAGCTGTGGAAGCTACTGTGGACTTTAGTTTTATTTTTACTACATTTTATAGATGAGAAAACTGAGGCTGAACTCTATCAATTGCTGAAAACCACAAAATTAGTATAAAACAGGGCCTTAGACAGGCCGAGTTACCCAGTCCAGAGCCTAAGTTCTTTCTCTCCTTTATAGTAAAGGAATATGAACGAAAGCAGAGAGAACGGAATAATGTATACCTATGGTTCTGTCACACTGTTCCAGTGATTATTAAGCCACGGCCCCTGTGATTGACTCTTTCTCCCTACATTTAAAATACGTTTGCTGGAATATTTTGAAGCGAATCCATAATGTTATCTTGCTTACAAATACTTTGTATCTTTAATGTATGGGAACAAACAGATAAAAAAACTTGATTGTGAACATTTCCAACCTAGGCTAAAGGAACATCGCTAAAGGCAGGCATTATCAGCTTCAGCAGTTATCAGTTCTCGGGTGGTCTTGCTGCATTACACCTTTATCTATATTCCCCTTCTCTCCCCTTCAAATTATTTCCAAACACATCACAGGGATTTTATCATTTTATCTGTAAATATTTCAGCATGTGTCTATTAAAAGATAAGAACCCTTTAAATAAACAAATCCAGCCATAATACCATTATCACACCTAAACATTTTACAGTCATTTCCTTTCTATCTGCAAACATTTCAGTTGACATTCACATTTCTCTAGTTGTTTCATATTGTTTTTCTTCTCTCTCCCTTCCTCCTAGTTCCTCCCCCTCCCTTTTGTCTTTTTCCAGTCTGTTTGAATCAGCATACAAACAAGGACCATATGTTGCAATCGGTTGAGATGTCTCTCAAGCCTGTTTCAATCTATAGTTTCTCTCACTCTCCTTTCCTTTCTCCCTTGCAATTTACTCTTTAGCAAAACCAGGTCATTGAGGCCATTTTTGACATGTCCCTCATGCCTCTATCAATCTCCCAAATGAACAATAATCTTATTATCATCTAATATCCAACTGTAGTCACATTGCTGTGGCTGTGTTGGACATTGTCATGTCTTGATTTGAACAAGGATTAAATCAATATCCATGTGAGTCCCCCTCTGCATTTGGTGACTCTGAGCCCTCTTCTGCTCAAAACAGAACTCCCTCCCCATTTTTCAGGCTCTGTAGAATGTTCTATAGCCAGAGTCCTAAAACCCATGCTGTGAGCCACCAGGCTGTGTGCCTGGTCCTAATAAGCACTCAACAATTGGTAAATGGATGAGTAAATGCATGAGTGAACAAGAGTCTAGGAGGAAGCAGCCAAAAGAGCCAGGGGTGAGAATGTTCCTGAAACATTGAAGTGATTCCTTCTGTTCTGGACTGGATCAGTGACTTCTCTGTATATGCTCGTGTATCTGTGCAACACAGTGGAACCTTGCACAGAACCTGCATGCACAGAGATGCTGAAGATGGCATGGTTAAGTGCTGACCCCACACTGTCTGAGTCAGAGTCCTGACTTAGTTGCTTGCAAGCTGGGTGATCTCAGCTCTGTTCCCTAACCTCTCTGAGCCTTGGGATCCATGTCTATGAAAGGGGTGTTAGGATAATACCCATTGTTGTAAGCATGTAACGTGTCAACCTGTGCAAAATGCACACAATGGTGCCCAGTGTAGTATGAATGCCCATAAATGCTGACTCTGAATTATGATAACGGATGTTCTTGAAAGGGAGGGTGCAGAATCCTGACAGGGTCTGTGGATCCTTCCAGAGTCTTGAGTACAGCTTGTCAACCCCTGGCCTCGATGACACCCCAAGTCATCACCCCCTGCTCTCACTTTACTTGGGGCTCATTTCAGTCCCAGACTCCTCTCCTCTCATCCTGTAGTTTGTATCTAAGTGGTCACTAGGTGGCAGGAGGCCAAGGAATCCCATTCCTGTCCTCATTAAGCCAGAAAACAACCCCCCTGCATCCCCCAGCCCTGCTCATATTGCTCCCGGGACCATCTTGCAAACATGAAATGACCCAGTGCCAATGTCGTGTTTTGAAACCCAACCCTGAAACTGATCTCCTGCAACTTGGCTGGCAAAATCCAGTACATCTGCTTTAGAGCAATTAAGAAATTGCAGCCCCACAAAGGAAAACATGCTGCTGAAACAGGCTTCTGTGTACCATTAAATATTCACAGCCCACTGATGGGGTGTCACAACAGACCGGGAGGAGATCTTGATGGTGAAGGCAGAGGCCTTTGTAGGGAGACTGAACTGACTGCTACTGGGGTTTTTGAGGCCTTCCCAGCGCCAGGCACTGTGCTAGGCTACATCTTATAAGCTCCCTTATTTGCTCCAGGGAGGCAGGGAAAACTGCTCCCATTTTAGATGAGGCTTAAAGAGCTTATCACATGTGCAAAGTGCCGGGACTTGAACCCAGGTTTGCCCTGGGCTTTTAACCATGCCACTAGGACTCACTTGGATAAACAGCATGTCAGCTCATCAGATGCCTTACACATAGGATCCAGATTTCTTAGGCATTTTTGTGATTAGAGATTTTTTTTAGAGAAAATGTACTAAAAACTGATTTTTTTTTAGTACATACATGCCCACAGCAAAAATGCTTTTGTTTCAAAGGTAAGTATGTTGCAAACAGCACTGCAGATCTACAGGGAAGGAGTCTGTTCCAACTTGATGGTTACTAGGCTAAGTTCAAGGATATTTTCCTAGAGATGAGAATTTAATAGCTGTGGTATGTGTGTGTCTGATAGAGTGATAGATAGTTTATCTATATTTATGAGCATATATATGTATGTATGTATGTATGTATGTATGTATGTATGTATGTATGTATGTGTTTTGCTTTAAATTTCCTTTTCTCAGCACCCATCTGCTTGTTGACCTCTCCTAAATCCACAGGCCTTACCTCCCTCACTCCAGCTATGCATTTCTTTCCCATCTTCATGTCATGCTCCATAGTTTTCTCCTGATTACCACCTGCTCTGGAAATAGCATATATTAAACACACACATACACACACACACACACAAATCCCAGCCTGTGCACCAGTGTAAGTTTATACATCTTTGACTAATCGGCTGATAGTATTTAAACAGGGTATTGGAATTTTGCTTGGGACAATAAGCCAGAAAAATATATTTTTACTTGAGAGATCTCAGGAAAATAATTTTTTGTGCGTCTGGGACAGGCAGGGGCAATATTATTAGTAGTGATCAGTAGTCTGAAAATATTGTGGGCATCTTTTAAAGGAGAGGATGTCATCATTTTACCCACAGAGATGCTTTTTAGGTTTTTAGTCACAAACAAAGTGGTTTTAGGCTGATCTTGTTAATTTTATGTATATATATGTATATATACACACATGTAGATGTATATATACACATACACACATACATGCATACACACATACATATATATGGAAAGTTACCTGCAGGCAGTTGGCAGGCTCAACGTGGAGCCCATGGCAGGAACCATTTGAATAAAGTATGAAAGGAAGGGATATCACATGTAGCCATCTGGGGAGATAACATCCCAGGCAGAAGAATTTGCAGAAAACTAGGTGACATTCTTTCTCTCCTGGAAGTTTTCAAGGTTGGAGGACGTGCTCAGGCCACACCGTGGTGTCCCTGCACTCTTTCTCTTATACCCCCACACCAGCTGATCACTTCTGTCCTTGTGAGGCAGATATATACACTCATGGACACCCCTGTCGGTGCTGACCCCCTTCTAGGTGATGGTCCTGTTAGGCTAGACCCCTGTCCTGGGTGTGTGGCAATGCCACCTAGGATTGTGTGATCACATACTGTGACGTTTGCACTATGAGGAATGACGCATTTCATCCTTAAGTGATCTTAACTGAGCTAGGTCACCAGCACCTGGCTACAAACCACACCTCCTCTCAGTCACATTGTTGCAACTGCCTCCTGCTTGATCTCCAGCTCCCTGGCAGTGGGTGTCTGCTGCACAACAGCCAGAGTGATGGTGTGAAGACATGAGTCAGATTATGTTGTCCTTTCACCGGCTTGCCTCGAGGTCAAACCCATCTTCACCTTAACAGCCAGGTCCCACAGGACTGATCTTAGGGTCTCATCTCCTGTGCCTCAATTTCTCCACCTTGTCTCTCTACCCCCCTACCCCACCCCCATCCACTCTCTCTGTCCCTGAAACACCCATAATTCTACTTAAGAGTCTTCATATTCTTCCTTCTGCCTGAGAAGTCATCTCCCCAGGTGGCTACATGTGCTTTCCCTTCTTTTTGTACTTTATTCAAATGGTCCCTGCCAAGGACCTGCTGTCTAGTCTAAAGCTCTAAGAAATTTCTATTTATCTTCCACCTTTTATTCCCCCCCATTGAATCCATCTTTCTCTAACATATTATGTCCTCATCTTGTTTGTCTTTTATGTTGTTTGTCTTACCCCTCCCCCCCTCAGTATTAAGCTTCATGTGAGCAAGCACATTTATACGTGTTGTTATCTATTCTGACCCCTCCCCCAAATAGCCTCACATCTTTCTCCTCACATCTTTCTCACCCCTTCTAACTGCTATAACAGAACCCCTAAACAGGGTGGCTAATAAATTTATTTCTCACTGTTCTGGAGGCTGGGAGTCCAGGATCCAGGTGTGGGAAGCTTCGGTTTTGGGGTCTCACTCCCTGATTCATAACCATCTTCTCTGTGCATCCTCATCTGGTAGAAGGGATGAGGGCCTCTATTATTAGGGCACTAATCCCATTCATGAGGCCTCCACCCCCATGACTCAATCAAACACAAGACCTCCTCCTCCAAATACCATAACCTAGGGGATTAGATTTCAACAAATGAATTTAGGGAAATGGTAGCAATGATTCAACCCAGAACAAGGAGTTGGTATTTTTTTGAATAGTCCATTCAGCCTTACAATATCTATGTTATTGGTTACAAGTTTTATAATAAGGTTATTTTTCTTTCTTTTTTTTTTTTTTGGTTATAATTTTTTTTGGCTTTTGCAGGGGGCCACAGTAGACAATCTGGGTATTCTAGACTGTGGCTGTGGAGGCTCTCACCTTCTCTACCTCCATTTTGTGGCTGGTGGGTCCTGACTTTAAAATCAGGTGGCTCCCTAGTGGGTAACTACAGACAGAAGACATTAGTGAAACAGAGAATCACCTTCATGACACCACCAGTTAGAGGACTGGGGAGACTGGAGTGCTTACCAGTGCTGGTGAGGCTGGTGTGAGCTCCAGAGTCCTGGATCTTGCTTGAGATCACATGGTTCAAATCCTAGTTCTCCTGCTTAGTAGCAAGTGAGAAAGTCTGGGCGCATCAATAGCTCCAAATCAGCAAATCTTCATTTCTTCATCAGAAAAATGGAGGTGAGGACCATAGTTCCCAGCACAGGAGGCTGCAGACTTCAGAGGAACAAAGCACGTGAGAGGAATGGCAGGAGTGTGAATGTGGCCTATGGTTGTTATGATACAGGGTAGTGATGCAGTTGAAAATTGTATGTTTGCCAAAATGACCTAGTGGGTGGGGTCTGAGAGAAAGGCCCACGAGAAGGAGTGAGAAGCTGGAAAAGGGTGGATAAAAAGGACTAGCAAAGAGAGGGGGTGGGGAGGAACCGAGAATGGTGGACTAAGAGAACAGACACATGTGGCCTGGCCAGGGAAGTCCCCTGGAAGAGTGAGCTGGTGGTGGCAAGGAACCATGGTGGGAGAGTGGCCAGCAGAGCAATAGTTGGTATAGAGTCAAATGCCAGATGGCATGCTGAGGTAGACCAGGGGCTGCTGAGGGCAGGCCTAGTATATGTGGCCAGACGCCACAGAAGTCGGGCCTGGTAAAGTAAGTGTGTGGAGCCGCAGTAAGGCAGCATAGGTAGAAAGCTGAGTTTGCACCAGTATCTGTTGGAAAAGTTTGAAGAGCCTTGGAGAAGCCACAGCTAAGAATGCTGGAGAGAGAAGAAGCAAAGAGAAGACGCTGGAGAAGGACTGGACTTTGTAGTGTGCCTTGGACATGTGTTTGGGACCTTTGGACTAAACAGTACATGGGGTAAAATAACTGGCCACTTGTAGCATCAAGGATTTTTCGTTTTCCTGGTTAACTTTCCTTGTAAATAAAACCCTGTTGTTTAAATTGCATCTGACTGGCAACTGCTATGTGTGGGTGATGCAAATCTGGTAAGAAACTAAGTGTCAGAAGCTGCATTATATATTGTGTTAGGTTATATCATGTTTATATATTTATTAAAAAATAAAATAAGTAATTGTAAAGAAAATGGGTTCAAATTAGGCTATTTTTTTGGTTTCCATACATTGTATGGCCCATAACCTTGATGTTAGCAAACAACAGATGGGCCCTGCATTTGAAACAGTGTGTTCATTGTGTGGCTATGACACTTAGTGTAAAGAGGGCTAAGAGATGAGCTATTGTTGTTTGGCCTCTCTCAGAATTAGAGGTTCTCTTTGTTTACCTGTCTCCTGTCTCAGGATAAAGGCCTATTGGATATTACAAAGGTGCCAAGAATTTTTCCCTCTGTTTGCCAGAATCAACATGAATCTTCCTGGCCTGACACGGTTACACAATAAAATATTCAACATACAGTTGCCCCATGAAGAACATGCTCTTCAATGGTCCAGCTCCACCTGCACACGGGTTTTTATTTTTTCTGTCTCTATTCAAAGATTTAACCAATGACGGATGTGGGTTGGTTGATGTGGAAGCTGTGTACAGGAGCACCAACTCTAAGTTTGGTGAGGATTTTGGACTGAGGGCTTAGTGGTCATGCCCCTCATCACTACATTATTGTTGCTGTTGGTAGTGTGTGTGTGTGTGACAATTTTGCTAGGAGACACTGGGCAAGTCTAGAGGCTGCTTGGGTTGTCACAGCAGGGGCTAAGGAGGGCATCTAGTGACCTGCAGAGACCAAGGGGACTCTCCACATCCTGTTATGCACAGAACCGCCCCCTGTATCAAAGGATTATCTGTTCCAAGGAGGTGTCAATTATGCAGAGCTGAGGAAGCCCAGTTTGAGAGTTGCGACTTGAAATAGTTATGGAGACAACCACAGAGTACATGGTATTTGCTTCGAAGTATTTTGGGGGTGGGAGAAATAGGTAGAGGGAATGATGGAACAGGATGGGCCAGGAATTGAGAATTATTTAAGTTCGTGCTGAGAATACATCATATCTCTCTCAACTTAGGTGTGGGTGTGTTTGGATAGTCTGTATGTGTGTTTGTGTGTATTATGTAGACCTATAAATTCCCGTAACAGAGCTTATCAGCATGATGCAGGCCCAGTGGAGACTGGAGTGGTACCCTCAGAAACGTGTGGTACAGCAATAGATGCGGGCAGCGGTGGCAGTAGCAATGTCGTCCCTGCACTGAGGCTGTAGGTGGTCTGGGCTTTGTTTGGTTCTCCAGCCTCTCCTGTCCCTGCTTTTATTCCTTCTTATTCTTTGAATTTCCTGGGGTTCTGTGGTCTTCGATAGCCTCTCGATGAATTCCCTTTCTCTTGAAGTAAGTAAGCCAGAATTAGCTTCCAATTAACCAAGAACTCTGACTGATACAAGAAAAGAATGAAGCAGATGTATAGAGAGAAACTGATTTGACAGCATGGGAGGAGAGAGACACAGAGAGATGGAGAGAAATTGGGAGAGAGAAATAGCACACACATGATACACATATAGATATATTTGCAAGAAAGAGAGAGAATGCCATGCTTTGTCTTTCCTGTTCTTAATTCCTATTTTTCTTGAGGTCAAAATTTAATTCCTGTCCTTAGGCTCCATGAGACACCCTTGCATTTTTCTTGGTAATAAACAGTTCTTTCCAGAACACTGCTGGTGGGAATGTAAACTGGTTCAGCCACTATGGAAAGCAGTGTGGAGGACCCTCAAACTAATGAAAATGGAACTACCATTTGACCCAGCAATCACTCTTCTGGGAATCTACCCAAAGGAGACCTCAGTACTGATACAAAGAGACACCTGTACTCGGATGTTTACTGCAGCACTATTTATAATTGCAAGGACCAGAAATAGTCCAAATGTCCCAAAACAGATGATTGGATGAAAAAGATGTGGTATATATACACAATGGAATATTACTCATCAATTAAAAATGACAAGCTTGATGAATCTGAGATAACATGGATGGACCAAGAAGAAACCATATTAGCAGAAACAAGTCAGAAAGAAAATGACAGAAACTAAATGGTTTCACTAATATATGAGACATAATAAAAACAAACAAAAGACCAGGAGCAAAAGTCCAAACAAGCTAACAACCAAACTAAAGAACACAACTGGAGGTGGGGGGTGGGGAGTGGTCACGGAGGGGAGGTGGTAGGTGAATCCTGGGAATGCAGAGATGTGAAATATATATATATATATGTATAAATTATTTAAAAAGCTGTTCTTTCTGCTTAAACAAAACAGGTAATCTTACTTACACCCCAAAGCATTCATTGCAGTATAGACTTGCTGATGACATGCTCACCAAACTTCCTTCTTGCTATGTCTCACTCCAGAGCAGATGTTCCATAAATATTTGTTTAATGGATAAATGATTGCAGTTTGGCTCTAGATGCGAAGTGGATGCCAACAGAGGCATTCTAGTCCTCTAGCATTAGTAATGATCATTGTAATGAACATACTTCCTGTGTGTTCTCTCTAATATGTACGTCAGTCTCTTGTGAATCTTGCCTGCAAACATCTGTCTCCCCCAAAACCACCGGCTCTAACTTCTAGAATCTTTGTGCTGTGAGATACACAAGGAACTTCAAAGATAAGGTTGCTCAGATAGTCAGAACAAATAGACTTGTTTGGTTTATTTGATAGTTCCCCAATCTGCAGAAGGCATACCAGGAGACGATGTGGTTCAAAGTGAGAACTAGAGATGAGAGTATAATACTGGTTCCATCCATCCATCCATCCATCCATCCATCCATCCATCCATCCATCCATCCATCCATCCATTCATTCATTCATTCTTCAATCATCCATCCATTCATCTACCAATTAGGTATTTTTTTAGTATCTATTATGTGCCTGGTATTTGACAAATGCTAGACTTTTGTCATTGGAACAAAGCAGACCAAGATCTTTACTCTCAAGGAGTTTACATTCCCTACAAGGAAAAAGCTTATCACAAATAGGGAAATAGATATTATGTATCCATTGATGTAAAGACTACAGAGAAAAATGATGGGGGGGGGGAAATAAGCACTGACAAAGAGATGAGGGGATTCTAGGACTCTTATGTGTGACCGCTGAAGCAGCTTAAGTATCCTATCCAAGTATAATAGCAGCAATTAGGACAATAAAAATAACATTCATGAAGTGTTTACATATCTCACATCACTTACTACAGACATTGTAAATCTCAGCCAACCTTGCATGATGATAGTAGGTACAGCTATGGCCCATTTTACAGATTGGGCTAGGAGAGACCAAGCACTCCCTAGAAGATGTAGCTGGCAAGCAACTCACTCCTACTCCCCACATTTCCCTGAAATGCTCCTTCTCCTTTAGAGCTCCAGTGTCAGCTGGTGAATCAGAAACTGCTGTGATTATGCCTTTGACTCCTCTGTGTGATGTCAAATGAAAGTGAAAAAAAGAAAGAAGGATAAATGATTCCCTTTGGAGAAGAAACAGCCAGGAAATGAAGGGACACACTTGAAAGATTATGTATTTAATGTTTATGCCTCTTCCTCTTGTCCCTCAAGTTCAGTTTAGCATCCGATGGTTGAAGCTGACAATTTATGAGAGTCTTGGGCAAGTAACTGCTTGAAATCTCCCTGCGGCTCTAGCCATGGCAGGCAATTCATCCAAAAGACTGTGGGGCTTTTAGGGTAAAATACATTTCAGATCTTTTTTTCCCTTCTGCTCATGCTTTTCCCAAATGGCAACAAATGGCAGCAGTCTGCCAGGAAAGTGCCCTGGCTAGTCTTGAACGCACCTGTCTTTACACCTTGAATCTCTCTCTGAAAGAGGGAAGTGCTGGGTCCTGTCCTCTTGTGCCTCACCCCTGCGCCTGAGTCTGTGTCTCCAGAAATGCAGTGATCATTCTGAAGGTTTATTTTTCCCTGGGCCTATTGACCCCCCTCTTTTTTGGCCACAGGAGAGAAAAGTGTACCACTTTGCTGTATTCCCTGTAAATCAGAGTTAGATTTTCAGGAAGACAAAAGCTGTGAGTAGAGCTCAGGGTCACGTAAGAAACTTCCTTGGGAAAGTGATTCTAGCAAGGAGGATTCAGCATCAAGGACCAGATATCACTGCCCACCAGAGCCAAATGGGCCGCCTGGGGGCTGCTAAGTCCTGCTCCGGGCACCGCTCACATCTTGTCTTCCTTAATTATGCAGCTGCTTTGCAAGAAGCACAATTAGTAGCCTTGTAATGATGGATCAGTTGAACCTCAGAGAGCAGGAGCTCGCTGAAGGTCATCCTGCTAGGTCAGGAAGTTGGGGAAAGGACAGTCCAGGCACAGAAAAGAGCGGGAGTGTCCGTGGGGAAGTGAGAACAGGCTTATGATGGATTCAGGTAACTGGGTGTGACTGCAGAGCTGGGTGTGGGTCAGGGAACGTGTGATAAGGACTTTGGGGGCTCTGACCCTAGAGACAGTGAAAAGTCCCTGAGGGATTTTTAAAATAGGGGTGACATCTTTTAATTTGTCATTTGCATCTTTTAATTTTTCAGAGGGGAGGGTGGGCTGGAGGGAGAAACAGACTAGGGAAGAGCAGTCACAGAGGGGGATCTTGTCTCTGAGCCCACAGCAGGCAGTACAGGGGCTTGGGGCTGAATATGGTAAGGTCAGTGTGGGCAAGGAAAACACAGTGCAGGGGCATGGGGATGGGGATGCCTGCACATGAGGGAAGAGGGTGCATGGGATAGGAAGCCTCACATACACAGAGCATCTACTTTGGGATGCTGCTCAGCCAGCAACATGGCGTCCTGTCTCATGGACCAGACACTGACCAGACACTGGTCAGAGATGCTCCCAGATGGGAGTGACAAATCCTTCCTCCTCAGCCTTGGTCAAAAGAAATTCACGCATTGGCTTCCTAAACACTTGCTTTATTCTTACTGCTTTCCTCTTCTTAAGGTACCTGCATGTGTGTGTGCGCGCTTGTGTGTGTATGTGTGTGCGTGTGTGAGTGAAAAAGAGAGACTGACAGGGAGAGAGCAGAGAAATCAGGGGACTGACATTCATATTCACTGAACCAGGGAAGAAAATTTAATTAGGAAACACTTGCCCTCTTCTGCCCTAGCCAGATCCAACCCCCTTTCAAAAATCATTCCATCACTGTTTTTGAAGTTAGGAAGCTCTGAACTCAAGTCCCAGCTCTGCCACTTCACTATGTGACCTGGGGCAGAGCTCCTCTTCTTCTCATCTCTGTGAACCTCAGTTTTCTCATCTGTAAAATGGGGGTGATTGTGGTATCTTCTCCGGGGAGGTTCTACCCGTGCGATAATGAAGATTGACGTTTATCTCAGAGCCTCGTGTAAGAAACTAGAAAATAAATATCAACTGTTGATTCTTGCTTTGTGGCCTTGTTCCCCAGCATGAAAGCCTGGGGCTCATGTCCTGAAGTCTTGAGAGTTGTTCTGCCTTCTACATGACCTCCCCAGTGAATACAAGAAAACTCAAATACAAGCTCACCAGACGAGAACTGTGCTCAGTGGTCCAGAGCCTCTGACTCCCATGAGTGGCTTCTGGCTCCCAGGGGAGCCACCCCCCTGGAACTATCCTCCTCCCCCTCTTCAGAAGCCCCCAGAGGAGCTCCCCCAGCAGGAGCCGTCAGTCAAGCCAGTTGCTCCGCCCACAAACAATGAGTGGAGGCTGTTTGCCAGGAAAATATGGTTCTTGGTCATTTTAGGGTTTCAAACCAAGTGCCTACTTTTCGGTGGAGGGCTTTGTTGCTTGAGGCAGACCACAAATTAGTTTCAGACCCTAAACCCATAGCTCAGGTCTTGCTTCCTTTTACCTTATCCTTCCACCAGACAGCAGCCGAAGCTGACCTGCTGGGGAATATGCGATTGGGTGCATGGAGCAGAAGGAAGGGGTGCTGGCCTATAGCCGACGTCTTTTCCCATATCCACCATCTGCTGCCCCCAGGTCCCCCCTATTATTCATAAAGCCACTGCTGATGTAGGGACATCAGGACACTCCCATTTTAATTTTTAGTGAAAAAGCTCAGACTCAGAGAGAGGAAGTTATGTGCCCCGTAGACACAGCTAGTGAGAAGCAGGAAGATTTGGATGATCGTGTACAGTACTTTTTCCTCTGGGAGAGCATGTTTTTTTTCACTATCCCACTTTAACAGGCAGGGAAACTGAGGCTAGAGGGTGACAGGTAATTGCCTCAAAGACCCACAGCAGAAAGTGTGGTAGGGATAGGATAGGCCTCAGGTCTATGGCCCTAAGTTTCTACTCATACTTCTCTGTTTTCTACCTCTTGGTCGCTCTGTGAACTTGTAGAATCAGCATCACCTGAAATGTAGGCAGAAATGTGACCTCTGAGGCCCCTCTTACATCCACTGAATCAGTCTGCCTTTCACCAAAGCACTGTACATCTGCTGGCATTTGAGAAGTGACAGTCTCCACAGTCCATGTGGTTGTGGAAGGTCACTCGTGAAGGACACAGACGCTTGGACAGCCCATCCCCTTTCTCCCTCTCTGTACATGCTGCCTTTCATCTTGTTTTCCGAGCTGGCATGGTCTTCAGACTGGCCTGAAGCACTGGGTTGCTCCAGAAGCAAGGTTCTGGGGTTTTGTGTCTGCTGCCTCTCAGCACCCAGCTTCCCTGCTCAGAGAAGCCCATCCTACTGGGAGAAGACCACAGCTCAGCCTGACTGAGCAGGTGAGTGATCACTGGGAATGTCCCATCCTTGCTGAGGCCCAGCCCAAACCACAGAGTACAGAAGCCTGGTCCAGCTAAACCCAGTCAACTCACAGACTCAGGAGAGATGATAAAGTGGGTGTCGATTGAAGTCACTGAATAGCAGGTGGCTTGTTTTGCAACTAGTGAGCGAAAGAGAAATTGGTCCTTAGAAGTGGGTCGCTGCTGTAACGGAAACCTAGGACTTGTGGCAGTGGCCTTGGAAACAGGTAAGTGGGGGAGGCCTGGAGCTCCCCAAGGGAAGTGCTAATGGAGCCTGAAAGGATGGAGAAAATGGAACTGGAGGGGTTGAACTGTCTGAAGAGGAGGCCAGCATCACCCCTTGCAGGAACATGGGCTAGAAACTCATGGCAGGAACCTGTTAGGCTGGCTAAGGGGATCTCCAGGTAGAGCCCTAAAGTGCTAACTGCCTTTCATGAGCTCAGAGCTGATTATTTTTAATTAAAATTCAATAAAGCCAAAAGTCCAGTTCATCAAATGTACCAGCCAGGTCAAGGGCTCCTGGGTCACAGTGGCCACCTTTCCATGCCCCCTCCCCCGAGGGCAGAGTGCCAGGGAGAATTTCCATGGGAGCAGGGCCTTCTGCTGGACTGCCTCCCTGGTAAGAACAGGGAGACACCAGGAAGGAGGGGACATGCCCGAAGGGTCAAACTAAAGGGCTGCTCTGAACTGTGGTCTCTTGGAATGCTCATTCTGGCCCCAGACAGAGAGTTCGAATCCTGGGGTGCGAATGAGGCTGGGGGTGGAGAGTGGGAAGAGGGGTGGGGAGGAATCTCCCTTCCAGGTGTTTCTGTTGTTCACTGAGCTCCCAGCCTTGCCTAAGCAAGATGAATAAACAGCTGCTGTCGAGCAGAGTGTAGGGTTGAGAGAAGCAGCTAAGGACAGTGAGACCTTAGGAACTGGCAGAGGGGACACTGCCAAGTGCTAGCAGGACTCGGAGACGTTGAAGTCCTGAAGAGAGTCCAGCCCGCTGGCCTTCTGGCTGCCGAGCGTCCCCCCAGGACGGGGCAGGGAGGTGGGTGCAGGGAAGGAACCCTCCACCAGCTCCTCTGCCCTTGACTTTCAACTGCAGTCTCTGTTGACCCAAATCAACCCAAATGGGGGGGAACAAAGGAGTCTCTGCACAGAGCAGAGCAGAACAGAGTGGGTGGTGAGTGGATCTAGAGGGGCAAAAAAATTGAGCCAGCACTCATGTTGGACCTGTTTGCTGTATGTTTTAAAATCCACAGTTGATCTTCGAATTTGTAAGAGTTAACATTAAAAAGATGTTAGTATCCTTGACTAGCCTCTTATTGACAACATCTTGGGGGG